>CM053587.1:349105829-349135170 GCA_028646515.1 Pseudochirops corinnae
TGGAACCTTCAAACTGACTCACGAGGGCAAACGTGGGCTAGAAGAATGGAACCCCCAGACTGACCCACAAGGAGAAACATGGCTAGAAGAATGGAACCCCCAGACTGACCCACAAGGGGGAACGTGGCTAGAAAAACAGAACCCCCAAACCGACCCACGAGGGGAAACGTGGCTAGAAGAATGGAACCTCCAAACTGACTCACGAGGGCAAACGTGGGCTAGAAGAATGGAACCCCCGGACTGACCCACAAGAGGGAACATGGCTAGAAGAATGGAACCCCCAAACTGACCCATGAGGGGGAACATGGCTAGAAGAATGGAACCCCCAGACTGACCCACGAGGGGGAACATGTCTAGAAGAATGGAATCCTCCAAACTGACCAGTGAGAAGAAACGTGACTGAATGAATGTAGTCTCTTCCAGATTGACCCACTCAGAGAAACATGGCGACACCCCCTCCAAACTCATGTTCTCACCAATGGAACAGAACAATTAAATAAGTAAATTGTAGTTGGAGGAGAGCGTGGCCCACAGCCCCCCTGGCATACGGATGCAGGAGTTGGTGGCATTGGCTTCATCGTGACATAAAGGGAAGAAGATCTGGGCGCTGTTTCACGGGGACCTTGGTCCTGTCCTCTTTGTTGTTCCCAGTCCCTGTAAGGGCACAAACCAACAGGAAGCTAATCCCACCTTGTACATCCACAAAAGAGAAATTATACAAGATATGGAAGGGCCTCCACACTCGGCGGCCCATGTCTTTCTTGAGAGCTTCTGGTCAGAGGATTTAGGGCGGAAGGCCCCTCACAGCTCCTTTAGCTCAGCCATCTGTACTGGAGGAAAGGAAGGCCTGAGAGGTTGCAGGACCTGCCCTGGGACTCACAGAGCAGGGCTTCAGGCTTCTTACTCCAAATCTGTGTCCTTCCCACCCTGGGTGGAAGTGGACCTGAGAGAAGGATCATGAAGCCACAAAGGCTTCCCTTGAGAAGGAGCTGCAAGGCGCTGGCCATGGTGAAAGGACTTCAGGCTCCTCTTGTCCAGCCCAGCCCTAAACAGGGATTCCTTCTCCCACCTCAGTGACCGGGTGTGTGGTCAGAGCCACAGGAGTGAACTTCGCCAGAGCCGGAGCAGCAAGGTGATCTGGCTGGGGAGGTGGTAGTGGAGGAGGAGGGGGCATCAGAGTGGTCCTGGGAAAAGACCAGGCCTGTTGGTGAAAGGTCGTTGAGCCCCAGTGCTGTGCCCTCCTGTGCCGTCCCCTGCTGTCTGCCCCCAGCTCATCTCTCCCGCCCTGCTCCTGCTAAACTGCGTGCCCTCCATGGCCCGAGTGCATTGAAGACTAACCAAGACATGGGACTTGCAGCTTCTTCCGCTGGCAGAGGCTTCCGATGGGGTCCTAACATTCATGCATCCAAGGAACCCCTTCAGTGTCTACCGTGCACCAAGTTTAAATGACACAGTCCTTACTCTGTCTGGGCTCCTTGCTCTAGTAAGAAGGGAGTCTTTGAAAGCCTAGCTTAGAGATCCTGCCTCTGCCATTCTCTTGCCTTCTCGTCTGTGAAGGTCAGCCTTGGGGGCCCCTCCCCGCTTCCCGGCTCTCTGATGGCTCTGCCCTTTGTGCAGATCAGTCCAAAGCCCAGTAGGTGGCCCAGGAGTGTGCTAGGCCTGACCACAGCTCTGGGTGAGGCCCGAGGGGCAAGGTGGACACAGACCTGGGGAAGCTGTGAGGTTCTTGGAGGAGGATGGGGGGGATTCATCAGGAACAGTAACCCACTGTTGTCAGCTAGGGTCAGTATCTGTGTGATCTGTGTACTTGGCAGACCAAGAACAAACGCTGTAAGCTGCTGCCTCTGGTGATGGCAGCCCCGATGAACGTGGAGCATGGCACCATGATCATGGTGGGGATCCCCCCCGAGACGGAGAGCTCCGACAAGAAGAAGTGAGTGTCTCCTTGGTCCTTCCTCTTTGGGCTGGCCAGATGATCCCAGGGGCCCGTTTGTGCCTTCAAGGCTCACTGTGGCAAAGCTTCTGGTCTGGGAGCTGAGAGTGTGGGCCCCTTGGCTCACAGAGGCCTTGCTGCTTATTCCCTTTGTACTAAACACCTGGAAGGGACAGGAAAGGACAAAGGACATCCCCAGGTCCCCAGCCCTGACGTTAGGGGCTGGAGCCAGGCAGCACTTAATAAAACCTGCTCCTCTTTTGGAAGGGCACACAGACCCAGACCAAGCAGATCCTGCCATCCAAAGCAAGGCAAAACCCAAGAGATCACCTCTGGCCAACTGCCCATTTTGTAGATGCACAAGCAGAGTCCCAGGGAGGGGAAGGGGCTTACCGCATGTCACTTGGCTTGTCAGTAGCCGCATCAGTCAGGGTGAACCGAGGTCCTTGGGCTCCAGACCAGAATTCTCTGCCACTGGTCTTTCTTATTTTGGGGGTGGGAGGAGTGGAGGCAGAGGACGGGGCTGGGGAGTGCCCACTTCCTGTTGTTTGGGTCTGGGGGCTGGGACTAGGGCATGCCTGCTTCTCGTGCTCTGGCCCTGGGTTGGGGGAGGATGGGGACAAGCAGTGTGGCCCTGTCACCACTGACCCTGGAGGATGCCAAGGGCGCTGAGCTCCTCGGGAGCCCTGGCAGGCCCCGAGCAGGAGAGGGCAGGTAGGCCGTGGCACCCGTGGCTAAGGAAGCCTCCCGGGCTGGGGCTGTCTCTTGTCTTGTAGTTTTTTCGGGAGGGCATTTGAGAAGGCCGCCGAAAGCACGAGCTCCAGAACATTGCACAATCATTTTGACATGTCTGGTAAGAGACTCTCCCTCTTTGGTGACCCAGGGGGTCAGGGGTCACCCTTGGGAACCGTTGCCAGGGGAGACCTTGGGCAAGTCAAGGGACCATCTACACCCCTTCCCCTGCAAGCTTCAGGGGAGCGCCTCAGCTTCTGCCCCACAGAACAGGCCCTGGCAGAGATGGAGGGCAGGGCAGACTTGAGCAGGGTAGGTATGAGAGCAGCTGGCTTGCCCCAGAGGACCAAGGATCAAAGGCTGGGAGGGGCTGGAGGGGCCGCACCCTGGAGCCCCCTGGCCTTCTCTGTCCTCTGCTGGCTCCCTGTTCCCCACGCACTTCTGACGCTCACCAAAGCTTGCCCTGAGTCGGCGGGCTCTGCCCTATCAGGGGCCGCTTAGCTTTGCTTAGCCTGTTTTCTCATCCTTAAAATGGGAGCAAATGACCTGCCTTAACAGAGCTTTGTCAGTCACCAAGCATCGCAGGAATGGGGGCACTTCTTCTGTCCTGACCTGGGGTCAAGTGCCAAGGATGGGGAGGAGGTGGTCCTGGGCTCCTCGCCTGTGTGACCTTCCTAGACCTCAGTTCTCTCGTCTATAAAATGAGGGGAACTAGAGAAATAAATCCCCAAGGCCCCTCCCAGCCCTGACATCCCCTGTCCTCAGGCCCCTCCCAGCCCTGACATCCCCTGTTCTGAGGCCTCTCAGGCCCTCTGGCTCTGCGGTTCTTGGCTGTCCCAGCCCTCCCAGTCTCAGGCCCTTGGTCTTCTCCCCTGCACTGAGCCTCTGAGGAGCATGGGCTGTGGGTACTCAGGCCAGGAGGAGGTGGCATAGTCTTTCTTTTGAAGAAAAGTCCTCTCCAAGAGCCAGCCTTGCTTCTGGGTCTGCTGGCTGTGAGCTCCTCCCTGCCCCCCCTGCCTCCAGCTCTACCTCCAGAGAGTTCCCCACCTCAGAATGGAGCAGGCACAGAGCCCAGCAGCTGGCTGTCACCGGGGGGGAAGCCCCCCTACTTGGGCCCTGGCTGCCCCCTTCACACCTTCAGGCCCTCCCAGGCCCCCAGTGCAGCCCGGCCCCCAGGCTTGGATTGCCTTTTGTACACATTTACCTGGACCTGCTCACGGCCCGTGGCAGATAACAGGGGCTGCATCCTGACCCACTGTTACATGAGCAGGATGGTTGCCTGGCTGGCGGGGACCAAGCAGAGGCCCTGAAAGGGCAGTGGCCGCTTTCTAGTGATGAGAACAACAGCTGCCTTTTCAGGAAATGGAGAGAGAAAGGAGGGAGGGAGAGGAGAGAGAGAGAGAGAGAGAGGGAGGGGGAGAAAGAGGGAGTCCAAAAGAGGAGGGGCCATACTTGTCTTTGCTGCAGTGGACACGTGCAGGGGCAGGCCTCCTGTGGGCAGGGCCATCCCTCCCTTTCCCGGTGAGCCCTGGCCCTGGGCGGCCTCTGCCCCATTTGTGGCTCTCAGGTGTGTGTCATGAGTGGGAGGCTGGCCCAGCGCAGCTACTCCCTGGCTATGGGACCCTGGGCAATTCTCTCCTGGGGATGGGGATGGCCTCAGTTTCCCCTTCTGTCCATTGAGGCCTGCAGGCCTGTATCTGGATCCTTGCTCTTGCTCCTCAGGGCTGCATTTCATAGCACAGAAGCTGCGCTCAGTCTGCAGCTTTTTAGAAAACCCCCTTTGACAGCAGGTGTTCTTGCGGCTCCACAGAGGAGGTCATTGTCTCTAGTACACTCTGAGGAATCTTGTCCCGCCCCTCTTTGTCACTGTAGGCCCTTCTGTTTACAGGCAGGTTCTTTCCCTCCCCTGAGTCTGGCTTCCTCTCGTTTGTCAGACCAACATTGCAGCTCCCGAGGATGATGAGGGTGGGGGCAGGAGGCCCAGCAGCCAGAGCCCCCATGGCCCCAGGGATGTAGGCAGAGATGCCCACCTGCCTCCTCAGCTGGCTTTTGGGTGAGGGTGGAGTTTCACCATGATGCATCTCCTCTCCTCCCCAACACTGTGTGTCCCCCATTTATTCAGTGATTGAGCTTAAGGTGGAAGACCGAGGCAAGCTCCTGGACGCGCTGATCTCTCTGCTCTCCTGAGGGTGAGTGTTGGGGCCTTGAGAAGTGGCCTCTTGGGGTATGAGGGCCTGGACTTGGAGCTGGAGCAGGAGTGATTGATGATGGTGACAACATGCCTGTTTATGACACCCGCCATGCATGCCGTATCTCCTGTCTCCATTTTAGAGATGAGTAAACTGAGTTTAAAGGAAGCAGTCAGCTGCTTGGGGTCCCACTCCTTAGGATGAGACAGGATTTGAACTCAGATCTTCCTGACTCTGAGCCCTGATGGGGAGATGGGCCCAGAGAAGCTGAGATTTTCTTGAGGTCACCCAGCTGGCAGAGGGAGGGTCAGCATCTCCCCCGGGGCCATGCCCCAGGGAGGGAGAGCCCACTCTGGGCCTTCAGGAGGGCTCAGCACCAAGCCCTGGGAGCCTGGCCTGCCTCAGACACTTCCTGGCCTGTCACCCCACTGCGGTCTGCCTCAGCATCCTCATCTCTGAAATGGGATCCTCAGGGCATGTCTTTCCCCAGGGAGGGGGGCATGGAGATCAATGGACCCTCAGATCGCCCCTGCAGGCCTCGGTTTCCCTCTCTGTACAGTGGTTTCTGAGACCCTCCTTCCTCTCTCCACCAGTGCTGTCTGACTGAGCTTCTGTAACTTAGACCTGCCGGGGCCTGGAGTAGGGGTAGGACTCGAATCCAGAGCTCCCTCCTCCCAACCAGCCTTCTGTGCTCTGCCTCTCTGCCTTTCTCCCATTCACCTAGGGCTTCCTCAAAGCACAGTCTTCCCACTGCCTCCAGCAATTCAGTCAGTCAGTCAACAAGCATTTATTAAGCACCAGCTGTGTGCTGGGCAGTGTATAGGAGCCTGGTGAATAAAGCCCTCCTTGAAAGGAGGCACCCTGCGGAGACTTAGTTTTCGGCTCAGTGAAATGGGCACGCTGTGCCCTTCTTCTCCCTCGTCTCTGGGCTCGGGGCTCACCTCCTCTCTTCTCTTTCTCCCTTCAGCTCCTGGAATCCTTCCGTTGGGATTTTCTACATTCATCTGGATTGTAAATATTGGCTGCACGTTTGTGATGTTTTTATAAACTGTTGTAAATTATTAACAAGATTTTAGCTCTAGGGAAAGGCAATTCTGCCCTTCAGTGCAATAAAGTACCCTTTTCAGGGCTTGGTCCCCTCTTTTAATTCCACTCAGGCCTGGCTCCCATGGACCCCCAGGGGCTGCTGAGTTCTCCTCTGGTGGAGATGCTGCCTAGCCTGGGCCCTGGGGTCAGTTTTTGTTCCTGGGCTCTTCCCCAGAAGCCAGGCAGAGAAGTCACCTGCCCGGGCCAAGGAGGGGAGCCCCTCAGCTCTGAGACAGTTTTCAGTCTCTGAGCCCTGGTGCCTTTAGGCTCCTGTTGGCACCACTGTCTCCAGGCCCAGTGGCCTCCACTCGACGGATTTGAGAGACCTCAGCCTCCAGCAGGGACAGCTGACCATACTCTCCATGCAGGTCTTTGGGGCCGAGCCAGGGCTCTCACTGACCCTTCTGAATCCTTGGAAGAACTCGCGGGCCTCACTTGGTCTTGCTTTGGCCCTTTGGCCTTGTTCTCTGCTAGCTCACCTGGTCTGTCCGTGGGGCCCGGATCAGGGCTTGCTCCACGCCTCCCTCCCTCCCAAGGTGGCCAGGGGTGGGTCACATTCCCAGCTGGGTGACCTCGGTGGGCCCTGGGATCCCAGGGACCTGAGGTGCTCTCCTACAGCGAGCACAGTGAGGCTAGTTGAGGGAGCCCATCTGAGCAGAGCTTGGGGAGAGCCCTCCATGCCTCTGTGGAGCTGGGGCTCAGACCCGGCCTGTCTGGCCCCCTAGCTGGTCAGCCTCGGGGCTGGAGTGCCGCCATCCGCTCCCTCTCTCTGACCATGTGGGATGGGGGCGTTTGCTGGGGACGAAATGGGTGGCCCAGCCAGGGTGTTTTGTTCCCCAAAGGGGTTGGGTTTCAGTATCTGTCCAGGGAGTGTGTTTTGGAAAAATACAGGGAGGTTGACCTGTAGAGATACCCTTGGGGAAGCCCAAGAGTTTAGTGATTTTGGGCTCTTATGGCCTCCCACTTGACTGGCTTTCCAGGGTTGGAGAAGGGCCTTCCTCCCGCCTCTTTCCCCTTCCCTGGGCATGCAGGGAGGAAGATAACATTGTTCTGTGCTCGGAAGACCTGCCGCTGATGTGAAGGGCATCAGCCACTCACAGATGTCACCATGTGGGCAGAGACCTCCACTTAAGGCAGCCTCAGGCCCACGGGCCTGTCTCTCACTCACCTTGGCCTCCACTGACCTCCAGCTTCCTCTCCGCAGCCTCTCGGAGGCTGGATGGTGAGGGCCCCAGCCGTCACAGGCTTAGGCCAGCGGGGCCTGCCTCTGCAAGGAGCATCGAGAGCCGGCTCGCCCCGTCCTTCCCATCCTCTTTTTCCCTCCTCCCTCTCCCTCTTTTCTGCCCCCCCCCCCATTCCATCCCTCCTCTCTCTGTCCCTTCTCAGTGAGGCGATGCAGCAGGCAGGGTGCTGGACCCAGGCTCAGGAAGACACGCTCACATCCTGCCATAGGCTTTACCTCAGCCAGACAGTCAATGTCTGCCTCAGTTTCCTCATCTGTAAACTGGGGGTCTCTATAGCACTTGCCTCCCAGGCTTGTGGAGATCCAGCGGGATGTTTGTAAAGTGTCTTACAAGTCTTAAAACAAAGCTAGCTGTGAATAACAATTAGCATTTCCTTCTGCCTTTTTCTAGGCTCAAGAAGGCCTGAGTTATAAGTGGGGAGGGGCCCCAGGGGCCAGCTTCTCAGAAGTTGGTAAGCGTAGCCCCAGGAGGCTCCGGGGCAGGCTTTGGGGAAGGCCGCACAACAATCCTGTAGCCTGGTGGCCACACCGGGGGAGACTCATCGTATTTGGCCTGTAAGAGCTGAGTGACCCTTTGAGATTTGCTCTGTGGGCCCCCAGCCGGCTCAGGTTCTAAGGGCTTGAGTCAGAACGAGGGGCTGTGAGAGCGGAATGATGTCTAGAGAGAGGAAGGGACCAGGCCACAGCCACACAAGCGGCTGCACCAGGACTTGTGTCAGACCCTGGGCTTGGCTGGACCGATGCCCCGTCCAGGCCCTGTGGCCTCCACCCATCCCCTGCTGCCCAAAGTCCCTAAAAGGAGAAGCCGATATGTAATGGTGAGAGGGCTCACTGAGGTAATGTGCTGGCACTGGGGCTTGCCAGATGGTTCGGCTGCCCTTCTGACCCCCCGGGAGTCAACGGTGATGCTTGGCCCAAAGCCAGGCTGATCACTGGCCCCCGCCCCTGGGACCCTGTGAGACAGAGGGACAGCCTGACTCCCAGGGAGCTCCGGCCCCGCTGCATGTCCTCAGCCCTCCCCACCCCTCTCTTCCCCCTCCTCCTCTGCTCTTTTCTGCCTTAGGTCCCTGGTTTCCTGTTTGTCCCCCTCTCATCCTTTCCTCCCTTCTTCCCTGTTTCTGTCCCTGTTCTGTCCCCTCAGCCTCTGTCTTCACTATTTCCCCTCCTTTCTCCCAAACCTGAGCTTCTCCTTGGCCCCTGCTCCTTCCCTGGGCCCTCTCTTCTCTCCCCCCTCCGCTCCTTGTACTCCCGTTCTCTCCTCTTCCCCCAAACACTTGCCCCCCTCCTCCCACACCTTCTGTTCCTTCTGTAGCTTTCTTACCCTTCCCCTCCTCCCCCTCCTCCCTTTCTGTCTCCCCTTACCTCCCTCCCTCCCTCTCTTCCTTTCTCCTCTCATCTCCCCCTTCCCCTCTCTCTACATACTGCAGGGGTGCCCAGGGCTCTGCTCAGGACCTGGAATGACTACGTCCCTGCTTGGGGCAGGGTGGGGCAGAGTGGGCAAGGCACATTTCCCCTCCGTCTGGTTCCTATTGTTGTGGGCACTGGGCTGGTACACGGTGTTCTTACCCCCGTGGGATAGGGAGGGGTCCAGGGAAGGTCCCCAGGGACTGGAGGTGTATGTGTTGGGGAGGCTGGGAAAGGAGACAGGTTCACACCCCCCTCCCTCCGCAGTCTGATAAGGCTGTGCTGGGCAGCATCCTTGGTGGGGGAAAGCTTAGAGTCTCCCTCACTCCCCTTCCCCACTGCCAGATGGGCCTTGCCTCTGGGGAATGTGCTGAGCTGTCTTTCTGAAGCTCCTGTGTTTCTAAGCACATTCCTGTGGATCCCTCCTCCAGTCTCCAACCTGAGCCTTCTCCTCCCCTGCAATACCAAGGCACTGGGAAGGAGGCACCAAATGGCAAAGGGGGTGCCAGGCCCCCACAAATGCCTCTAGAATCTTCCTGTTCTTGGGGTATCTGAAGTGCAAAACACATTCTGGAGGTGGAGGCAGGGGATCTGGAAGAGAATCTTAGCTTCAGTGCCTCCTGGCTGTGTGACCTTGGATGGGTCACGTCCCTTCTAAGCCTTAGTTTCCTAAACTATAAAATGGGTGTGATAAAATATGCAGTTACCACCTCACAGTGGCTGTGAGGCAAGCCAGAAACATAGGAATTCTACCTTCATAGGCGCTAGAATGTAGGGGGAAATCTTGGTCCTAGGACTTAGAAACTACATAGCTCCACCTCATTTAACAGATGAGGAAAATGAGGCCCAGTTTGAGTGGCAGCGAGTTGCTGATCACCTACAGCCTCCCATTCCAAGTCCATGGCTTATCTATGGAGTTCCCTGAGGCTGGCAGTAGACAGTGATTCTGGGCAGGGGTGGGCAACTTGTGGCCTAAGTGGGAGGGATCTGTCCTCATACCCCAGCAGCCCCTGCCCTCTAGCTCAGCAATGACAGTGTGTCCATGGTGGAGGCTTGGGACGTGCCCCAGGTACCTACAGTGCAGTGGACATAAGCAGCCAGACAAGCGTAGATTTACCCCATACAACTTTGTAGTGGTCAGCTGGCTCTTCCCTGAGAAGGAAAGTGCCCAGGCCGCCATATTCCCCTTCCTCTCTGGACTTGTCCACTGTGAGCCACCCTACTCCCCCCAGAATCTGGTATACAGTAAGCACTTAGTAAATGCATATTGATTTGGCCTAGGTTACTGACTCTGCCGATAACTAGCTGTGGGATGTTGTGTGGGAACTCATTTTTTCGGGGATGCATCTGTAAAATGAGATGAGTCTAAGGCCAGAAGGGGATGAGGACTTGGGGTTGTGTGACAGCACTCTGCCCAAGCCACGAAAAGGTTTGGAGGCTGACCTCTGCCACCTGGAGCCTCAGCCCGTGATCAGAACCCTAAGAACAGAAAGCCGCCCCGGGGCCCTGCTGCAGATCAGCAGCGCTGCCGCAGCCAATAGACTAGACCCTGGCTTAATTAAGTCAGAAAATTTAAGACACTTTTTTTTTTTTGATGGAAGGGAAGGAAAGAACCATTTTTTTTTTTTTACAAATGACATTAATTACTCCAAATAAATATACAAATTTATGTTCATGAAAACTTCAGTAGAATTTTATTTTTTCCAATTACATGTAAAGATGGTTTTCAGCATTCATTTTTTATAAGATTTTGAATTCCAAATTTTTCTCCCTCCCCCATCCCCCAAACAGCAAGCGATCTGATATAGATTACACATGTGCAATCACGGGACGATGTTTTTTAATTTAACTAAAAAACTCCCAAAGCCACTTTCCATCCTGCCCTCCAATCTGAGATTTTATAGTGAAGGATGAAAAAAAATCCCAGGCCTCCTCAAGCAAAAGATTTCAAGTAGGCTCGGGCTAAATCATATCTGAGGTCCCTCCAATTTGACCATTTCTGGACTTGTTGACTAGTTTAACAGTTCATCTCACCCCCACTATTGTTTTTTGGTAACAGAACGGTGGGCAGGCCCATATTGGCCTCCGTTGGCCACATGTCCAAAACTGCCCCACTCTGCTCTGAGGCTGCCCTTCCCTCTTGGGGCATCCCCAGTCAATCATGTTTGGCCACTGTCTCTAAACCCCTCAGCTTACTGGGAACAAAGACCCAGAGAGGAGAAAGCAGTGCTCTGAGGTGAGAAGAGGTAGGGAGGAGCTCTTTGGGGAGAGTGCAGGAAGGAGCACTTAGTCCTAGAAATGTCAGCCTCCTCCAGCACCAGGCTTGCAGCTGCCCACTGGATTCAGGGCTCTTCTGTGGCTCAGCTTTCCCCTCCCCACTCTGAGTGATTCGGCTCAAAGCCTGTGCCCCCAGCCAGACCAGGCACATACTGCCCTTCCATGGGCTGCTTAACCCAGGAAGTGACTAGGAAGGGAAGTGGCAGGTCCTGGTCTTTCCAGCAATCCTGGGAAGCCTCAGACACACAGAATCCCAGACTGTCAAAGGTGAAAGACTCTTTAAAACAGGGAATGTCAGAAGAGGGGAGGATTTTAGAACAAAGAACATCTAAGCTCAAGGGAACTTAGAGCCTAGAACATAGACTGAGCTGGTGGGGTCTTGAAATAGAGTGCTAGAACTGGGAGGGGCTTTAGAACATGCTGTCAAGGCTGGGGGAAGTTGTCTAGAGCAAACCCCATTTTTACATAGGAGGAAACTTAGATCTGCTGGGGAGCGTTAAGAGGAAGCCAGGTGGGAAGTGTGTGTGAGAGAGGGAGGGCCCTCCCGCACCCCCATTCTACACCTAGGCCAGTCTGACACATTAGTAAGGAAACAGGATAGGGGCACATGGAAACCTTTCACTGAACCCAGATTAGACAGTTAACATTCAGGACTAAGAAGCCACAATAAGGCACCCCCACCCCCACCCCAGGCACAGTGCCTTACCAGCAGAGACAAGTCACAAAAGACTGGAAAGGCAGCTGTCGTCCCCTACAAGAGGGGAAGGGGGCGCTGGTCATAGCTCAGCCAGAAAGCAAGAGCTGTTCTTCTCCCCCCAAAACTAGGCGACTGAGCTCATCCAACCCAGCCCTCCGCTGTAAGTCCAGGGTCCTGGGCCCCGGCAATTAGTCTCTCAAAGTTAACACTGATTCTTTGGAATTAAGACTTCCTTAGCATCTCTGAAAATACAAAATATTTGGCAGGAGGCGCTAAAAAAAATCCTCCCAGAGTGGAAGGGTCAGGCTAGGAGGGTTTCCCCCCCTCCCTTAGGGGGAAGAGGAGGCAAGGAAGGAAGGGAGAGGGCTGCAGGCTTTGAAGCTGAAATCTAGCCCCAGTATAGCCTGGGGCAAGTGCCAAGGCCGACCTCAACCAATAGCTGCCAGCTGAGGAGCCAAGTTTAAGGGTCCGCTCTCCAGACAGAGGGCACAGAGCCCCCCCAAATGGCGCACCCCCTCCCTGGGTGCCACCTGGGCTTCAGCCCTTGGCCTCCACGGCCCCAAGAAGTCGGATTTAGAGGGTCCTGAAAGAAATGCCCTCAATTCCCTTCATAGATCCCAAAGCGCAACTGGATCATGGTAAAGTAGTGGGAGAACAGGAAGAAATCCGTGTCCTGGGGCCTCCCTCCTACACCCCCTGCCACCTGGAGTATAAAAAAATAAGGGTACCAGCCATATACCAGCTGGTTCGTATAAAGTCTGAGAGGCTGGGACCCGCGGCTGCTTTCGCCTGGCGGGGATTAGTGTATTGAGTTAGTAAGGCGCAGTTTCGTTCAGCTGGTCCAGAGGAAATTGCTGCGAAGTGGGGCAGAGGGTGGGGGGCATGACCTTGGCTGCCCACCAGGATGGCTCCCTCCCCCTCGTGCTCAGTCACCTCCTCAGGCTTTCTCCGCGGTTCTCAGGGGCATTTGGACCGCCCTGAGCAGTCTGCGGGGCTCACACCGCTGGCCCTTGGACCCTTATTTCTGGGCTCTGGGCGTTTGCGGGGAGTGGGACAGGGACGGGGGAGGTGTCCGCAGCCCAAACCCTACCCTCCCAGGGGTTCTCAGATGACTCTGGTTCCCAATTCCCCGGGCTCTGGAGAGGATGGCCCTAAGCAGTCACAGAGGGCGTGGGGGGCCCAATTCCCCGTGCCCCCTTGAGCCTCCAGCCCCAGAGCCTGCAGGTTGAGCGCTAGGCTGCAGCCCGGTCTCCAGGCGGGTCCCTCACGCTCCCCCGGCCTCCGAGCAGCTCAGACGTAGTTCTTCTTGTCATAGTCTCCGTTCACCGTGGGCCGTCGCGGAGCCGAGTACTTGACCGGGAAGGGGAGATCCTCGCGGGCTGCGGCCGAGCAGGCGCCGCAGCAGACCAGGCCGCCTCCGAGCAGCAGCAGCGCCGTGGCTGCCCAGCCGATGTAGAGCGCCGAGCCCATCTCCCGCTTCTGCGACGTGGGCACCGTGGGGTCGTAGAACTCGCTGATAACAATGTTGGCGAACCAGCAGAGGGGCACGAGCGACAGGAGGCCGCAGAGAACGTAGAGGGCGCCGCCGGCGGCCGCCACCCGCGCCTTGGCCTTGCCGGGCGCCACGCACGTGGTGCACTGCGCGCCAGCCACGGTCACCATGAGCGCCACGAGCCCGAGCAGCGCCACGATCACGGTGAGCGCGCGGCCCGCCTGCACCTCAGGCTTGAGCGCCAGCACAGAGTCATACACCTTACACTGCATCTGGCCGGTGCTCTGCACAACGCAGTTCATCCACAGGCCCTGCCAGATGGTCTGCGCCGTCACGATGTTGCTCTCCAGGAAGGCAGACACTTGCCACATGGGCAGCCCGCACGCCACGATCATGCCCACCCAGCCCACGATGCACAGCCCCAGCCCCAGGATCTCCAGCGCCACCGACGACATGATCACGGCGCTGGGATGAGCAGCCGGCGGGACGAGGAGAGGAGAGAGGCCGCCGCCCCAGGCCTGGGTTGAGGACCTGGGCTTCCGAGGAGCGTGTGCTCGGACCCGGCTGTCCCGCAGCTGCTACTCTGGGGCTACGCTCCTGTTGGCTCGGCTGCTCTCCCGTGGCCACCTGTGCACTCCAGCTCTCTCGACTCAGCTCCAGACTAGCGGCTCCGCTCACCCGGGCTTGGCATTTAAAGCTTCGGGGGCCGCCCTTCCCAGCCCAGGGCAGCCAATCCCTGACCACCGCGGCGGGCCACAGCCAATGGAAGGAGTCGGGGGGCCGCGGAGCCAGAGGCAGAGAAACAAAAGCGCGTGGGAATCCTACCCCAGGATCACAGAGAAGTGGCGGGGGCGTCGGGGGGAGTGGGGCTGTGGATGGGGGAGGTTGTCTCGGCACTGCCTGGTCCTACCCCCAACCCTGTGCTGGCCAGACGACGCGCCCCTTCGGACCTCGCCTCTCTCATACCGGGAGCCAAGATTTAGCGCTGGGAAGGGCAAGGACATCCCGCTAGCCATTTTAAAGACGAGGGCCCAAAGCACAGCGCCCTGAGGCTCGAATCACTTCCATACCGGCCACCTCGGGTTCCTAAGACGGCTCGGACTGGAGACGCTCCGATCAAGGTTCCTTCTTGCCTCGGACAAAGACACGCTCACGCCGCCTGTGGCCCGCCGCACCTCTGGGCCCAGTGGTTTAAGTCAAGTGCATCAGTCCGACCCACAAACGTCCGGTACACAACGCACGACCGAGCCCCCTTTAGATCGGGAGGCACGCCCTGCTCTCCACTAAGCCCTCCACAAGCCATGCGCCTGTGGAGCGCAGATAACGACGCACGCACCTGGGGCTCCCTACAAAGCGCTGCAGGTGTGCGGACACCCGCGCGCCCTCCCCTCTCCCCCACTGCACACGCAACGCACCACACACACAGCGCCGGCCTGGGACCGGACTGGTGGTTTCATAGGCATAGGAAACTCCAATCACTTTACCAATTTAAATCAGTACCTTTGCTGCTGCTAGGTCTAGAAAGTGCCTGGGGCCCTTAGGAGTTAGATGACCCACCCACTCTCACAAACCAGTCTGAGTCAGGGGAAGACTCGAACCCAAGTCTCTCTACTGCTTCATTCTGTCTCTCCATTAGATGAGGAAACCCCCTCTACTGGTCAGGTCTGCACCTTACAATCTAAGGTCAGTGACTCAACCAGGGTCATGCAGCCAGCCGGGGGAGGACTGCCTGGCTTCAAGGCCAGCTCTCCAGGCGTCACTCCCCCCTGCTTCTCTCTACAAAAGGAAATACCCATCAAAGCTGCCAGTGGCTTTAGATAATGTTTTTTGGGGGGGCGGGGGTGTCTTACTTTAACTTTATAGCAACCCTGTGCTGGTGAGTTTGGACATTGCTTAATAGAAAACCTGGCACATAGTAAGTTGATACAGAAATCATTTCTCCTACTTTACAGGTGAGGAAAGTGAGCATCTGAGGAGGTCGGGAAACCCAGGCCTGGCCAGCTCAGGCATTTTACCACCTGCCCTAAGGCTCCCCACCCCTCGCCCTGAGGGCCTCCAGACACCCTGCCCCTGCTTCTATGGGACTGGGGCCTCAACTCAGCTGAGCACTGGCCTGTGGATTGAAAGATGACTCAGTCCAACCTAGATCACCCCTCCATGACCAGCCAGGCCCCTGGCTGAGCCCCAGGAGCTAGGCAGAGCTCTGTGCCCTGCAGCCTCCACTGCACCCCCCCCTCCACCTTCTACTCATGAAACAATAATCAAATCAACATGACTTTGGCTATGGGGAAGAGTGTGACCTTCTCTGGGCTACCCATATTGGCGTGATTCACAGCTGCAGTCAGCCTGCTCTGAAGCTCCCTTCTCTGTTCCCACCACCCTCATCCCCAGCCATGGCCACTCTACCCTTTCCTGGCCCTGGCCCTCTCTCTCCATCCCTTTGTAATTCTGTGCTTAATGGTCTGCTCTCTATAGAAGGCAGATCTCTCTGTCTCTCTCTGTCTCTCTGTTTCTCTGTCTCTGTCTCTCTGTCTCTCTCTGTCTCTCTGTTTCTCTGTCTCTCTCTGTCTCTCTGTCTCTGTCTCTGTCTCTCTGTCTCTCTGTCTCTGTCTCTCTGTCTCCCTCTCTCTCTCTCTCCTCTCCTTTCTCTCTCTCTCTCTCTGTCTCTCCCTGTCTCTCTGTTTCTCTGTCTCTGTCTCTGTCTCTCTCTGTCTCTGTCTCTGTCTCTATCTCTCTCTGTCTCTCTGTTTCTCTGTCTCTCTCTGTCTCTCTGTCTCCCTCTCTCTCTCTCCTCTCCTTTCTCTGTCTCTCTCTCTGTCTCTCTCTGTCTCTCTCCTCTCCTTTCTCTCTCTGTCTCTCTCTCTGTCTCTCTGTTTCTCTGTCTCTGTCTCTCTGTCTCTCTCTGTCTCTCTGTTTCTCTGTCTCTCTCTGTCTCTCTGTCTCTGTCTCCCTCTCTCTCTCTCTCCCTCTCTGTCTCCTCTCTCTGTCTCTCTCTCTCTGTCTCTTTCTGTCTCTCTGTTTCTCTGTCTCTGTCTCTCTGTCTCTCTGTTTCTCTGTCTCTCTCTGTCTCTCTGTCTCTCTGTCTCTGTCTCTCTCTCTGTCTCTCTCTGTCTCTCTGTTTCTCTGTCTCTCTCTCTCTGTCTCTCCCTGTCTCTCTGTTTCTCTGTCTCTCTCTGTCTCTCTGTCTCTGTCTCTGTCTCTCTCTCTCTGTCTCTCTCTATCTCTCTCTTTGTCTCTCTCTGTCTCTCTGTTTCTCTGTCTCTCTGTCTTTCTGTCTCCCTCTCTCTCTCCTCTCCCTTCTCTCTCTCTCTCTCCTCTCCTCTCCTTTCTCTCTCTGTCTCTCTGTCTCCCTCTCTCTCTCTCTCCTCTCCTTTATCTGTCTCTCTCTCCTCTCCTTTCTCTCTCTGTCTCTCTCTGTCTCTCTGTTTCTCTGTCTCTGTCTCTCTGTCTCTGTCTCTCTCTGTCTCTCTCTGACTCTGTTTCTCTGTCTCTCTCTGTCTCTCTGTCTCCCTCTCTCTCTCCTCTCCTTTCTCTCTCTCTCCTCTCCTTTCTCTCTCTGTCTCTCTGTCTCTCTGTCTCCTCTGTCTCTCCCCCCCCATCTTCTTACATATATGTATATGCATACACACACATAAACATTTTGTTGTTATTGTTGAGTAATTTTTCAGTTATGTCCAATTTCATGACCCCATTGGGGGTTTTCTCGGCAAAGATCTGAGAGTGGGTTGCTAGTCTTACATATATGTGCACACACATACATACACATACACATAATTTGTAGTTGACTGCAAGTTGCCTCCTGTGAGCTTCCCGAGCGCAGGAACTGGGTTTTGCTTTTTTGCTGAAAAAGAAAAAATAATACTAAAATAATACATAAAATGATTAATAAAAAAAGCTGAGTCAACAAGCGCCCGAAGGGATCTCAAACAGCTCCTGCCCTGGGAGATCACGTTCTAATTGGTGTTCAGTGGTATCTGACTCTCTGGAACCCCACAGGCGTTTTGCCCATGAATTTTTCTTGGCAAAGACACTGGAGGGGTTTGCCTTTTTCTTCTCCAGTGTGTTGGCATTTTACAAATGAGGCTGAGGCAAATAGGGATTTAATGGCTTGCCCAAGGTCACCCAGCTAGTAATCGTCTGAGGCTGGACTTGAACTCCAGGCCCGGTGCTCTATCCACTGCACCACCCAGCTAGCTGCCCTTTACATTCCAGTTACACCTTCCGGTGCTGGCTGACCTCGTTCCTCCTGTAGAATCTGTGCCAGCTCTCTTCTCTGCTGCCTGGTGCTCTCCCCTAGTGGGGTCGGTTGTGAACAAATGAGTGAATGAAAGTGTTTAAGTGCTGACTCAGTGCTGAGTCCTGCCTGTGTATTGGGTCCATCATGTAGCAGAGCCTGGCACACAGGAGGTGTGGAAATGCTTGTTTCCTAGACTGTAAGATAGTGAGGACCTGAGGGCAGAGACTTTGTCTCCTCTCCTAGCAGGAATCGTATTAAATTATTAATAGCACCCCTAGCACTCAGCACAGTGCCAGCATACAGCAGTCACTTAATAAATGTTTATGGGATTGGATTAGATCAGCAGCAGCAACCCTCAGAGCAATGGCCTCTCTTCCAGTTCAGCCCCTATAGCCATTATTCAGGGGAGGAATTCTGGCGGAGAAGGGAGCCAGCTGTGCCGGCCAACTGCCACCCCCAGGGAAGGCAAGCCTACCTATACACTCTGATGGAGAGACAGGAGGAGTCCTGTGCCAGTGAGTGAAAGCACCGCTACCACCTCACCTACCATCTCCCCCAGAGCCCTGAGCCCTGGGGAACAGCAGCAGCAGCCACTCCTAACCCCCAGCCCCCAGTCCTGCCTCCAGCCCAGACCCCCACAGCCTTCCTCCAGAGAAATAACTCTCACTCCCTCAGCAGCCACCCCTAACCCCAGCCTCCCAGTCCCACCTCCAGCCCAGCCCCCTGCAGCCATCCTCCAGAGAAATAACTCTCACTCCCTCAGCAGCTACCCCTAACCCCCAGCCCCCTAGTCCTGCCTCCAGCCCAGTCCTCTGCAGCCATCCTCCAAAGAAATGACCCTCGCTCCTTCAGCAGCCACAGCCCCTATAGACCTGGAAAAGAAAGCCCAAGACCCAAGTCCTTGGCACAATATCAGAAAGGGCTGTGATTCTGTCAGTGGAGATGGCATCAGCAGAGCAGTCTGACCATCTGCTTTGCCACTGACCCTAAGGACCATGGGACTATCTTATCACTACTGACACCTCCCCCATGTGTGGGTTGTCTCTAGTAGAATGTGAGCTCCCTAAGGACTTTCTGTGGGTATCCCTAGGGCTTGGCCCAAAGCTTTGCACACAGTAGGTACTTAAATGTTTTGTCATCTATGGTGCTCTGTGAAGGAAGTCATATGCAAAAATTATTATTCCCATTTCACAGGACAGGAAACTGAGGCCCACAGAGGAAAGTGATTTGCCCAGGGTCACACTGCTAGGAAGTGTCTGGAGGCAGGATTTGAACTCGGGTCTTCCTGATGCTGCCACTTCACATTGCCTTCCCTTCCCCCCCCCCACCCCCCTACTCAAGAGCTACAACTCTGTCTGTTGGCCACAATTTCTATTAGCCTGCGATCCTCTGGAACAGGGTTAGTCACACGTTTGTCCACGGGGTTTTCTTGGCAAAGATTCTAGAGTGGTTTGCCATTTCCTTCTCCTGTGTGTCCCCATCTTACAGATAAGGAACTGAGGCAAATAGGGGTTAAGTGACTTGCCCAGGGTAACACAGCTAGTATTTGAGGTCAGATTTGAACTCAGATCTCCAAATGGTGTATGGAAGGTCACAGAGGAACAAAAGACATGGAGAATGAGGAGCCCAGTGCCCATCCCTTCCCCTTCCACCCTCCCAAGGCATGGCAGGAGCTACCTGGCCCTGGGAGCTAAGCTGAGTGGTCTCCTGGGGTGACATCACCCTCCCTGGGCTGGCTGACCGGCCGTCTGGGGCCACAATGCTAAGGCAGCACTTCCTGGCAAGAGAGGACGAGATTCCCATCCGTGATTCAGTAGGAAAGAGGCAAGGGATTTCCGGTCATTCTTCTTCACAATACCTTGGATGGCTCTTGACAGGGAACTCTTTGGTCCTTGGAAGGAGGGGCCTTTTGTGCTAGTGTGGGCAAAGGTGACCATCAGTCAGGGCTGGAGGCTGTGGACTCAGAGAGAAAGTCTCTCTATTAGAGGGTGGGTAGCATGGTTCCTCATGAGGCTTCTGGAATCATGGCCGATCATTGCACCGATCGGAATTCCTAATTCTTTCAAATCTGTTTGTTTTGAAAATATGATGTTCTCCTGGTTCTACTTATTTTACTCTATATTCTTTCATACAAGTTTTCCCAGGTTCCTCTGAAATCATCTCCTTCATTGTTTCTTACAGCACAATAGCATTCCATCACATTTATATGCCATAATTTGCTCAGTCATTACCCAGATGGGCAGCTCACTAGTTTTCAGTTCTCTGAGAGCTGTACATATGTTTGTATATCTTCAATTAGAGCTGTTTTGCCTAGGACTAATCATTCCCTTAATCTTCCCTCCTTCTAATTCCCAATTTCCCCTTCCCCCTTCTTCCTCTCCCCTCCTCTTTACTTGTTGAATGATATGAATTTCTGTGCCCAGCTCTGTGTGTATGTGTGTGTATATATTCTTCCTTCTTTTCAGATAAGAGAGATGTTGAAGTATCAGCTGCTGCCCCCACCCCTTCCTTCTTGTTTGTATAGACTTCTACATATACATACTGATTATGCTAGATAATTTTACATATACATACTGATTATGCTAGATAATTTTCTTGTATTCCTCTTCCCTTCTCTTTTCATTCTTCTTTTAAGATCATCAAGATATAATAAAACCACCCCCAGACCTTGTCTAATTAAAATTCTAATACTGTTGATGAAGATAGTGTTCTAAAGGGACACATGTATCATCACCCCATAGTAGAATGTAAATGGTTTATCTTTATTGGCTTTTTTGTTTCTTTTACTTTTGACTCCTAGGTTTCCATTTCAGAGTTTCTATTCAGCTCTCATCTTTTCATCAGGAATTCTTGGAAGTCCTCCACTTCACTGAAGACCCATTCTCACCCTTGCAGCATTATGCTGGGCAAATTATTCTTGGTTATAAGTCCAAACCTGTTATTGTCTTCAGTATCATATTCCAATACCTTTGGTCATTCATAGTAGTGGCTGCTAAATCTTGTGTGATCCTAATTGTGCTCCTCAGTACTTGAATTCTTTTCTAGCTGTTTGCAGTACTTTTTCTTTGATCTGAAAACTCTACATTTCGGTTATACTGTTACTCAGGGTTTTCATTTGGGGGTCTCTCTCAGGAGGTAACTGGTAGATTCTTTCCACTTTCATTTTGCCCTCTGGTCCTAAGAGACCTGGGCAGTTGTCTTTTATAATTTGTTGAAATATGTCTAGGATCTCTTTTTAAATTCATGGACTCCACGTAGTGCAACTATTCTTAAGTTATCTTTCTTTAAACCATTTTCCAGGCCATTTGTTTTTACTATAAGATACCTTACATTTTCTTCTATTTTTTCACTTTTTGCTTTTTATTTCAATTGTTCAATAAGCATTTATCAATCACCTCCTGTGTACCAGGCCCTGTGCTAAGTGCTGGGGATACAAAGAGGCAAAAGACCATCCCTGCCCTCAAGCAGCTCACTGTCTATTGGGGGGAAGAAAGACGATGTGGAAATAAATGTGGACAAACAAACTCTATACGGGATAAATAGGGATAATCATCAGAGGGAAATACCAACAGAATTAAGAGGGGTTGGGAAAGCCTTCTGTGGAAGGTGAGATGTTAACTAGGACTTGATGGAAGTCAGGAAGCAACAGTGAGGAGGGAGGGCATTCCAGGCACAAAGACAGTCAGAGAAAATGCCCAGAGTTGAAAGATAGAGCGTCCTGTTTGTGGGATAGCCAAGAAGCCAGTGTCACTGGACATACAGTGGACTGGAATACGTGATGAGAGGTAAGCATTGTGAGGTGTAAGAAGACCAGAAAGGTGGAAAAGGGAAGAGTGTGACGGACTTTTATTGATTTACGATTTGCAAAGTGTTTCACAGACATGATCTCATTTGAACCTCACAACAACCATGGAAGGCTATAAAAACAAAAGTGAACCGTTGTCTGCCCTCTAGAAGCTTTCGTTCCACTGGCTGGCTATGTATTCTGTCCAGAGTGGTGTTTGAGTCTGGGCACAATGCAAAACACGCCTGCAAATTTACTTGGGGCATGAGGGAGACCCCAGGATCTTGCCCTGTAGTGGGGAAATAGAGATGTGGTGATGCTTGGGGACAGGGTGAAGCAAGGCAGGGCCAAGCTAGAGAGGAAGGAAAACAGTCATCTGTCAGCTTCCTATTTTAAACTACTCATTCTTGCCTAGTAGGTACTGAGCTTTGTTGTTTTTCTCTGACAAAACCCTGTTGCCCAACCCTAGTTACAGCTTAGAGTTTGGGGCCACTAAAAAGTGAGGGTGGGAATGACATCTTCCCCGCTTCTCTCAGGGGATTTGTTGCTTAGAATGATGGAGATGAAGGTTATGAACTTCCCTCAAAAAGGGTGAAAGGCCATAAAAATGCAAGAAATTGTTATTAGGTTATTATTAAGGAAATTCAGGCCCATCTCATAAAATCTGCTCCAGACACTCATGTTTCTGCGGACCCAGCAGCCCTGGAGAGCAACTTCCTGAGTTTCCTCCAGGGTGGCGTAAAGACCAAATTGTGTCTATAAAATTCCTGAAGCTGCCAGCCAACACTTCCTGGAGGTGTGAGCGGCAAGGGAGGAGACAAAGTGCTTGGATTTTGAATTAAGAGAGCTGAGTTCGAATGTTGGCTCAACTGCTGCTGAGCTGTATGACCTCAGGGGAATCCTCTCTGGGCCTCAGTTTCCTCAACTGTCAAATGGAGATTTTTTAAAAAGTATAATGAAGATCAATAACAAGAAGCATTTCAATATTCAAAGAACAGAAAATTGTGCAAGGAACTGTGGGCTTCAGCTATATGCAGTTTAATAATAAAGGTTGTAATTGGTGACAACCCTTCTACACAACCAGACTAATGTCCAATGTGAAAGTATTTGCAGATCCTGTACTTGATTGCATGCCACCATGGGGGGTGGGGGGAGGGGAAGGGATTGTGAAACTGAATCTTGTAAACTAAAAGTAAATAAACAAATCAATTAAAAAATAATAAAGGTTGTATGTAAAATTTAACACATCAGGAACAAGACCTCCTTATTTGTCTGAGTCCTGTACCAACTTCCTTCTGCTCTCTTCAGTGTGTAGAAATCAGAGCCAGGCAACGACTCCTGAACGGCTGAGAGACGTCTGTCTGGGGGATGACGCTTCCCACCAGGAGTCCAGGGTGGTGGGCAGCCGAGGAACACGTGGACTTTAGATCAGCAGCTAGGAGACCTCCGAGGAGCCGCGGAATTGTGGGGGAGCTGGTCCCCAAGGAACGGGCTCCTTCTGGTGAAATAGCTCTTTCCTTTGGAGCTGAGATTTTATCTTGCAGGAACTCATCTACTCTTGGGTATTCTATTCTTTGGTTTACTCTAATCTGTATAACTTCCAAGTTCTGTTTACTGCTGGGCCATTTGGGATTGGTTTTTTGTGTGCTGAGTGTTTAGTGGGAGGGAGATGAGCTGGAGGAAGTAAACTAACTGTTCTCCCTTTGAGAATGATCAGAGAAATTGGTCTTTATGCTAAACTGCTTGGCTGCACTATAGATCTCTTATAGACAGCTATAAGTCTGGCTCCATGCCATTCTTGGTATTAGGAGAGTGAAGGAGAACTTAGTTTAACCATAACTGTCCTTCCCTTCCCTGCAAGGGGCTGGAAGCGGGGGGGAGGGGAAGAGAGACCACTCTTGTCCACCATGTGGGTTGGGGGAGTGTGATCCTAGAGACAGACACTTGGCAAGACACAAGGATAGCTGTTATAACAGAGAGGAAGCGCGTGCACTCTTCACCCACATCCCCAAACCCGCGCCCTGGGACAAAGCCCTGTTTGCGCCTCATAGCTCTGCTCTCACTCATTCATTCCTCATGGTCACATTTTGCCCAAACTCTGCAGCTATCAAAGGTCTCAGCTGCCTCCCCTTCTCCCCTCATCCTCCCGGCACCCCTCCCCCCAAGGGCACTGGCTTGTTTGGGGACCAGGCACATTGTTCTTCATCCCCAGGGGAAACAAAACAGGATCTCATTAATGGCGCAGAGAAAAAAAAAAAGCAGCTTATTTGACAAAAACAAAATTTCTCTGAAACAGCTGCTGAACTAAGGACAAAAGTGACCTGTTGTCACTTAAAGGAAGCTCTAAATTTAGACTCCAGGTTCCCGGGAGTTTGGGCTTAGTGTTAGCCGAGTTCTCACTTTGGGTGAAGGAAAGGACCGGTTTTCCTTCTGTCTTTGCTAGGGTTTTTTTTTCCCCTCCCACACCAAAATATTTGATGTTGCATGAATTGTTTGAGAAGACAGTGCCTGGGGGCCAGGAGATGAGCCTGGACACCTGAAGGAATGAAGGGAGTGAAAGTGAATTCTCAAGATCTGCCCCAGGGGCGGTCTGGAGGCAGCTCGTATCAGAGAGCCAGTTGTTAAATTTTCACCATGAACACTGACACCTCAGAAATCAGCAGATGCTACAAATAGGAACTTGATTTATTGTTTTGTTAAGCTTTAATGAGGTGATAGAAAAAACTGTTCAAAATGCAGATTAAACTTAAAAGCGTGAAGTGTTTATGTCTCTTCCCAGGGCTTGTTAGACATTCACCAGCAGGCTATTGTTCTGTCTCTAAGACCCTTGTTCCAGGCTGGGGAACAGCCGGCGCAAAGGCACAGATGGTGTCCAGCACAAGGACCCCCGGAGATCCGAGTCATCGCACTAGAGAGTGGGTGGAGGAGGGTGAGGTGCGAGCAGGCTGAAGAGGTGGGAGGGAGCCAAAGAATCCGAGGATTTGACCTTCAGTCCTGGAGGTGAGGCTTGGGACGTTTGCAGCCTTTACCATTACCCCCTTATTAGCTCATTTAATATGGCTCATTGGTGAGGGTGACGCCGTCATCATGCCCACTTACCAGATGAGGAGACTGAGGCACAGGGCAGTTTAAGTAACTTGCCCAGAGTCACAGAGTTAAGAAGCGTCTGGGGCAGAACTTGAACTTGGGTGTTCCATTATGTCACCACATTCGCCTCCCTATCTCTAACTGGCCTGGAGGCTACTAAGATTTCTCCACAAGACGAGTTTTTGGCTGGACCTTGCCCGGGATTCTGGTCAGGAGACACAAGATGCTCTAGTGGAAATAGGAAAGAAGCCTCGAGTTCAGATCCTGCCTCCTTCGTTCACTAGCTGGGCGAATGAGTCACTTAAATGTCCGTGTGTGACGTGGGGATAACGGCAGTTGTGAGAATCCTACGAGAGAGTGTCGGTAAGGCGCTGTATGCGGTGCTGCGTCCCTGGTGTGCAGGCCCTTTTGGACCTCAGGCGCCCTCCTTCAGGTCTCTTTGGAAGGACCTTAGGGGACTCCAGTCCAATCCCTCCCGAGGCCAGGAGAGGGGAAGTGAGATCCCGAGTCTCACGGCTAGTACGCGGCAAAGCTAGACTTGAACCCAGATCCTTGGACTTCAGATCTCTTTCCACCATTACCCAGAGCCTCCAAAAATGGAGCTTCCACAGCCTAGATGCCTGTAACAGACAGCCGGGTGGCACCATAGGGTGCCGAGCCAGAAGTCAGGAAGACCAGAATTCAAATGCAACCCCAGACACGCACCAGCTGCGTGACCCTGGACAAGTCATTTGCCTCCCAGTTTCCTCATATGTACAATGGGGATAATAATGGCGCCTAGCCGCCAGGGTTGTGAGGCTGAAGCGAGATAACTGCGCAGCCTTTAGCGTCGGTAGCGCCGGCCACTTAAGGGATACTTCGGTGTTAGCCGTCATTATCACACAGGGCCAGTTGCGGTCAGCGTAGGGTTGAACTTGACGTTCAACCGCCCAATGGTCAGTTTTGTGATCAGACCCAAGGACCTGGGCTCAATCCTTAAGCTTTTGGCTGTGACCCTGCCCCCAGGGCGGCCCCAATGCCAGGACTGTAACCAAGGAGGTCGTGGCCAGCAAGCGAGGGCTCCAGCGGGCAACAAGATCCAGGACCGCTTACAGCCGGAGCAATCTTGGGGTGTCCCAACTTAGGCCAGGGAGGAGCTTCCTTGCCGGGTCCATGCCCCCCCCCCCTTCCGTCTCCTGCTGGGCCAAGGAGCCTGCAGGGCACCCCCTAAGCCATGGGGGGAGGGGCAGAGGGGCTGCAGCCCATAAATCATGTCTGCCTTAGGGAGGAAGTTTCACATCCGCGGCCCAACCCCCACCACTGGGCCAGAGAAGGAGGAGGAAGCAGCTTCCACTTGAATTTTCCTGGTTTTGTCCTGCTTGCTAGCACTCTCGGGTTTTTGCTTCCCACCTTATAAATGTCCTAGGCTGCCTAAATACAGTGACCTTGTTTCCTCACTCAAAGATCGGCAGCATATTCAATCCTACCGACCTAGAGCATTAATTAAGCACCTGTTGTGTGCAGAGGCCCGTGTTTGGGTCTAGGATTAGGTGGGAATTTAGAGGAGAGAGTCCCCAGTTCTCAAGGAGTTCACAGTCCAGGAGGGGCAGAGGAGACTCATGCATTAAGCACAATGTGACCTGACTCTTCAATTCCCTTCAGTGAGCATTAAGAGCCTACTGTATACCAGGCACTGTGCTAGGTAGAAGGGACCTTAGACCTCATTTAGTCTGAACTCCTCATTCTACAGATGAAGTCTCTGAGAGTGGAAGTTCCTGGCCTCATTCTGGTTAAGGCCTTTCTAACTGCTGCAATCAGAGAGAGCTTCCTGGGGAAGTTAGGCTTTAAAGCATGGAAGGAGCCCAGGTTTGGCTGAGGGGTATGAGGATGGGTGAGGGCATCTCAGGTATGAGGACCAACTGTGAGCCAAGCTGGACTGGGTGAGTGATGTACAAGGCAACATGAGAAGTTAGGCTGGGCTTTCCCCAGGTCTGGAATGCTCTCCTAACTCAGCTTCTCCTCCTGGAGGTCTTCCTGATGCCTCCCACTGCATCCAGGGCCATCTCCAGCCATCCTGATGAATATCTAGCCCCTGGACCCAGATGGCTCTGGAGGAGAAAGTGAGGCTGGTGACTGCACAGCCCTGCCTCACTTAAATCCCATTCCATGTAAGTCCGGCAGCCTCCCTGCCTCCACCTCAGCCACAGGTGCTACATCTTCCACCAAATTCCCTCATATTTACTTGGCAGTTAGTTATCTCCCTCATTAGAATGGAAAATCTTTAAGGGCAGAGATTGTTTTACGTTTCTCTACTGTCTCCAGTGCCTAATACTTAAGTGTTGGGCACACAGTAAGTAGTTAATAAGTGCTTGTTGTCTAGCCTAAAATTGTCACCAAGGGAATTCTTTTTACTTACTTGAAAGGGGGTGCTGATAAATGTTGAACAACCAGCTCACTGAGAAAAAAACCCAATATACACACAACAGGCTTACCAACCGGCCCTCTCCAGCCAGCTTAAGTTGGCTCCAGCACATCCTGCTTGCTCAGGGCTATGCACCCTGGGGGCTTACAGCTAGGAGGTTGGACTAGGTTCACCTTGGCAGACTTACTGATGGGTGAGTCGTGCCTTCAGCTAATCTAGGAGCATTCCAAGTTTGCTTCTAAAGTATTCAACAAGTCTGTCTCCCAGTGAGCAAGGCCCCCAATGGGCGTTTTGGACATAGACCTATTTCTTACAAATCAGATAAGGACTTAATGGGATTCAAGGAAGAAACTCATAACATCAATAGGGAAATTCCTTCAATAGAGGGAGAGCTGGGCTCTTCCTCTTAGCCTTTGTCCTCGCCTCCAGCCTCCCCACAGTTTTGCTTGGTCCAGGAGCTCCATTTTTCTTTTTTTTTGAAATTTGAATTTTTAAAAAGATATTTATTTTTAGTTTTCCACATTCATTTCCACAAGATTTTGAGTTCCAAATTTTCTCCCCATCTTTCCCCTTCCTCCCACCCCAAGATGGCAAGCATACTGATTATTGCTTCCCCCAGTCTGCCCTCTCTTATATTTCCCCCATCCTTCCCCTTCCCCCCTTCCTTTCTTGTAGGGCAAGATGGATTTCTCTACCCCATTGCCTGTATATCTTATTTCCCGGTTGCACGTAACAACGTTTTAACATTTGCATTTAAAACTTTGAAGGAACTCCACTCTGCTCCCGCTGCCAGCTCAGGTTGCCACCTGATCCTGGCTTGGGAGCCCGCGCTCATGATTTCTCAGGGAAGATCATTGTTTGCATCCCCCCTGTAGGTCCCACCTTGGCTCAGAAAGCTTCTTGGCAGATTGAATGCCTCCACAGCTGTTGCTGCTGTCACTCAGCTGAGCTCAGAAAACCTTTCCTATGGCTCATTTTCTCTCCCAACAATTCCTCCAGTCTCAGCTCAATGCTCCTCTTATGTACCATTGGGCTATGACCTCCTAGGAATCGTGGACCTCTACCATCGCTGCTCCATTGAAAACACAATTTTGTGACTAATTACCATGGCTCCTGTGGCAGATAAGCTGTGCAGTCAGTCGGGAGTCAGGAGGACCCGAGTTCGAATCAGACCTCAGACATTCACTACCTCTGTGAACCGCCAAGGTGACCGTCTGGGAGCTTCCATTCCCAGAATCTAGACTCGGTCAGGCCCTCAGCAGCCTCCTCAACTCACGTTAATTAAGGATCTCCACTTCTTGGAGGTGAAAGCCAGTTCCCTTTCTCAGGAAGTCAGTTTGGATGCTACTCTTCCCTGCTCCTCCCCCTAGTTGCTAACCCTCTTTGCCAGGGTAAATGTTTAACAACCGGCTTTCTGAACTTTGAAGTCTGATCTGCATTATTAACACTTGCCCCGGTCACTTTCTTTAAGCTCCCACAATCAATAAAGCTGTCAATAAAGCCCTAATTTGTAGCGTGTACAGAAATGCTGGCACCGATAATCCGCTTCATCGGGGGATCAAGCTGGCTCCAGCACATTCCTGCGCCCTCTCTCCGCCCTGTTTCCCTCTTTGGTGTACAGAATAACAATAATAATAGTAAGAACATTTAGATAGCGTTTTAATGTTTGCAAAGCACTTCAATGTTAATCTCATTTTATGCCTTCTCCATCCTCCACCCCTGACTGAAAAACAAACGGGCCCCTGCCCTCAGAGGGCTTGCGTCTTCCCCAGGGGGATAAAACCTGTACAGAGTTAAGGCTAGTCCAAGGCAAGGAGCGGCTGGGGGTCAAGGAGAGAGCCAGACCGAGGGATCCCGGAAAATCTGGGGAGCAGGAAGAAAGCATTTCCGGGTCTGCTTCCCCGAGGAGCAGGTTCTCCAGTCCGCCCCCTTCCCAGTGAAGCACCATGAAAAAGGCCCGGAAGGGAAGGCAGAAGACTGGGGCGGGGAGTGGGGGCTCCCATCCTGCCTGGTTGCTTCCTTGGCTTGTGACCTGGGACCGGTCAGTTGCTGTCTCTGGGCTCATCACATAAAAGGTCTGGACAGATGGTCTCTCAGGCCCATTTTTGTATCAAATCTTTGACCTCCCATAAATAATTCTTGATTGATACAAGTAGACTGTGGTCATGACCCCAAGAGCTGCAAAGCCAGTGCACCGTGGGAATTCAGAGAGAGGAAGGGTCCTCGCCAGCCTGGGGAGCAGGGGTGGAGAGATCACGTGAGGCTTCCAAGAGGGGGCCTCTTTGGAACGGGCTTCGAGGAAGGCGCTAGAGAGGGCGGCTCAGCAGATAGGGCGTGGGACCTGGAATCAGGGAGAGCCAATGGTTGGACCACAGTGTCATGGCAGTGTATATGTAGGACGGCCGGAGGGGAGAGACCCTTACCGTTCTCTGCCTCCCCTGGGTCAGAGATTTGTCAATCAATCAATCAGTCAAAGAATCAGCAGGTGTTTATTCAACGCCTCCGCCTTTGGCCCTAAATGCAAAGACAAAGCATGAAATTATCCTTTTACAAGCCACTTGGAGACGAGGGTGTTAGATTGCAAAGTCTCTGAGGGACCGTGTGTGCCTCTTTACTATCCTCAGGGTTTAGCACAAGCCCCGCTCGCGGTAGGTGCCTAATAAATGTTTGCTGACTGATTTACTATGGATAGAGAGGGATTCCCAAAATCATTTAGTCCCACCTGGCTGTTCAGCCCCGAGGATCGCGATACCTTTCTGGAGAGCATGCTTCCCCCCCC
>CM053587.1:349135670-349155493 GCA_028646515.1 Pseudochirops corinnae
CTAATGTCCAATGTGAAAGTATTTGCAGATCCTAGACTTGATTGCATGCTGCCATGGGGCCGAGGGGGAAGAGGGAGAGGAGAAAACTTGAAACTCAAGGGACTGAGGAACTGAATCTTGTAAACTAAAAGTAAATAAACAAGTCAATTAAAAAAAAAGAGAGATCAAAGAAAGAGGATAATGGCCTGTAAGAACAAAAATATTACTAGGTCTGTGATTGTGATAAAATACTATTGTGCTGTAAGAAATGATGAAGGGGATCGTTTCAGGGAAACCTGAGAAGATCTACATTACTGATACAAAGTGAAGGGAGCAGAACCAGGAGAACAAGTTAAACAATTACAGCAATGGCGTAAAGATGGACAACTTTGGAACATTTAAGTTAATGTTAAGTCAACCAATCAAATTTCAGATGACTGATGATGAAGCCTGCTTCCTACCATTTTGGGGATAATAAGGCACCTACTTCCCAGGGTTATCATGAGGATCGCATGAGATACCTGTAAAATGCTTAGCACAGCAACTGGTACACATATATATATATAATACAGGCCAACTCTATAGTTAGGATGGTCAGTCTTGACCCCCAAAGAACGGATGAAGAAATGTGCCTCCTCCTTTCACTGGAGAAGGAAAGAGAAGGGTCATGCACTATGACATACACTGTCAGGGAAGGTTACTACATTCACTGGTTTTATGGATTTTCTTAAGGGAAGGCAATGGAGAGTAGGTAAAATACATGGAAATTATAGTGATGTAAAAACAAAAAAAATAATAAAAATGTTAAAGAGTAGATCATACCATGATCTGATTCCTTTTTTAAAAATAAGGTTATCCTTGAACCATGTGTAGATGTTTGCCTGTCTTCTGGTCTACCACTGAGATGCTCTAGGAACCAGAAGGAGGCAGGGGATACTCATTCAGCATCTTCTGTAGTAACCTTATAGATTAAGCAAGTGGAATGGAATGAAATAAAGTTTTATTAAGCATGCACTATGGGGCTGGCAGTGTGCTATATCCTTTACAGATGTTAACATTTGGTCCCCACCCCATCCCTGAGAGATAGGGGAAGGAAGGCTGATACAGTTTCCTTAAATTTGAGAAATACATTTGTTAAAGTCTCTCTTGCAATTTCTATGGATTAGAAGGAGAAATGAGGGCTGGGAATATTCTACCCAGGCAGCTTGTGAACTGGGAGAATGGCTAGTCTCAAAGAGTAGCTCCATGTTGAATTGGAAGAAGATCTCTACTGAAGGGACCCGGAGATCTGTCCTGCTTACCTTTGTGTCCAGGACTTGGATAAATGCATAGAGGGCATGTTCATCCAATTGTCAGAAGACACAAATCCAGGAGGGATGGCCAATACACAGGATGGAGGAGGTTAGAGTGTTACAGGGCAAAGGGGTGATCTGGACAAAGAGCTCTAGGATGCTTTGAGGAGGGAAACAGTCAGTTGGAGGAGGTCAAGGAAAGGGGGAAGGGGAACCTGAGCAAGGTTACAAAGGAAGGGACTGATGGAGACAAAGAGAGACAACTTGGAACCACAACAAGAAAGACTACTGGCCTCCAAGTTGGGAGGACTGGATTCTAGTCATGGAATCATAGAAGTTGGAAGAGATAATACCAGCCCTCCCTTTCTGGAGATGAGGAAATTTAGGTTTGTGGAGGTGTGACTAGAAACCTTCTCACCTGAGGCAAAGATGGTGTTTTTGGAAGAAGTAGCTTAGGGGATGGGCTGACCATGGGTTCAGTCCCATCAGGGGAGTGGGTGATTTGGCATCCTGTGGTGGGTCCATGAGGGGATGTCTTGGGATAAATGGGCGTGGCAGTCCAGGCCCAGGTGAATCCCATTAGATGTTGGTGCCTTGGGGTGAAACACCATTCTTACATGCTAGGTATGGTTTTGAAAATGATCTTCATGTTTTCAGTCTTGCAAAGTCACACCAGGGGTCACAGATTTCAAACTGGATGGGACCTCAGAAGTTAATTGGTCCAACCTCTTCCATGTACAGATGGAAACTTTGAGGTCCAGGCTAGGCAACTTGCCTAAGGTCACACAGGAAGTAAGTAGCAAAGTTTGGACTCAAGTCCAGGTCTTCTGGTTAAGTATTTAGCCCTCTCTCCACCACACTGAGATACCTTCCACTTGTGAAGAAAACACTTTGTTAATTTTGCTTCATTACTGTGATGTATAAAAAGTTTGAGACATAATATCTGGGTAATTAATCATTTTATAAATCATGCTAGTGGATAATTAATAAAAGGGTAAGTGGTACTCTTGAATGCCAAAGACCCCTCATAGAACCCACTCAACACTTATATGCCCTAGGAAGAGAGGGTGTTCCTGAGGGTGGCAATCAACTCTGATGGGTTAACAATTAATGAGAAGGATGAATGAGGGGCTGGGGGCCATGATTTTGATCACTCTTACTCCTGGTCCACCCCCAACCTTGACAAAGGTTCTACCCCCTCCATAGTGAGTAGAACACAATGGGTTGGGATTCACCTTACATTAAATTCTTTGTAAGATTCTCTAGTTGGGTGAGGTCTCCCACCCAGGATCAAAAAGCACTGTTCCCTGGGGCAATCTCATCCATCAACAATGTCCTTCAGTTCAATACCCTAAATACCCTACAGGTTTCTGAGCAAATCCTGGTCCTAATTCAATAATTGAGCATTAATATAAGAGAGAAGTAATCTTTTCTCTCATTATGGCAATGTGAGTTACTGCTATTACTATATTCCGTTGCACCCGCCTTCTTCTTATTCTTCCTCTCTGACGTCTTTCTTCTCAATCTCCTTTGTCCGATCGTCACCCAAGTCCTGCCCCCAAGTGGGGGTGTGCCGCAGGACTCTGTCCTGGGCCCCCTTCTCTTCTCCCTCTGTGCTCCTCCATTCTTGGGGATCTCATCAACACCCAATCTTTAAGCAGATGAATCTCAGACTTATATGTTCTCCTGATAGCACTCTGCCAGACTGACTTCCCAGCTTTCATCAGCCCTGATAAGTTGGGTCTCGAGATGAGCAGATGCTCCCTCAGGTTCTTGGTTCTCAGGTTCTGACTGTTTCCTTCTAACACTGTACCTGCCTTGAGCCCCCACCTACCAGTTGTTACTGGGCACCTAGCTGAGACACTGGGGCATATGGAGTGTTCAAGGGGGATTGATCAGCCCCTCTGGAGTGAGGGCTGGGTAGGGGGATGAGAAAATGAGTAGAGTTGGTGGGGAGAGAAGTGGGATTTCCAAGTCTAGATATGAGGCAACAGAAAGGTAAGTTACGAAGTCCAACATCATTGGATTTGGAGGCAAAATACTTGGGTTGGAATCCTGCCACCACTAGTAATTCCAGGCTGCCCAACCTTGAGCAAATCATGTTTTTTTCTTAGGCCTCAGTTCTCTTCTGTGTAAAGTGAAGGTATTGGGCTAGATAGTTTTAAAGTTCCGAATCCTATGTTCTTATGACTCCTTTCTGTGGCTTGAGATACTTCTATCTTGTTTTAAATTGTAATTAATAATAAAATGCATAGCCTTTTCTATTTCTAAATTTATTTTTTTACCTTGAAAAGTTTCCCAATACTGTCTCTCTCTTCTACACCATCCCCTGCTCCCCAACATACACACATCCTTTAGAAAGGATTATATAAAAATGGCCAAACTGCCTTTTGCCTGGGACAACAAAGGTTTGTGTGATCCCTGTAGAGTACATCCCATCTAAGCCTGGGAAACTCCCTCCCTGCTAGGAATGTCGGTGGCTTTCCCCTTGGCCACTTCTCTTCTGATGAGACCTTGCTCTTGGTCCTTTGTTGCTCCAGGATGGGAGGAAGGATCCTGGTTTCATAAGGAAAATTCTCTTGGTGTTTTTGGAAAGTTCAGGCTATTGGCCTTGGATACTCCCCTTCATGAATGAGGCTGATTATGGTATCAAGGTCAGCTACCGCACTGATGATAAATTATTCAGCTTGAAAAGGCTACAAGCCAAGACCAAAGTGGAGGGAGTGTTGGTGCATGATCTTCTGTTTGCAGATGATTGTGCACTCAGTGCAGCCTCTGAAGCTGAGATACAACAAAGTCTGGATTGATTGTCTGCTGCTTGTGGCCTAACTGCAATTCTCTGCAATTTTGACCTAACAATTAACACCAAGAAAACACAGGTTCTCTACCAGGCAGCCCCACACCATCCATATGTGGAACCATCAGTTACAGCAAATGGAGACATTTTGAATGCTGGATAAGTTCACTTACCTTGCTAGTGTACTTTCCAGGGATGTCCACATTGATAATGAGGTTGATGCACACATTGCAAGAGCTAGCTCGGTGTTTAGGAGGCTCCAAAGGAAAGTGTGGGAGAGAAGAGGTATTAGACTGACTACCAGACTAAAGGTCTACAGAGCTGTGCTACTGACCTCATCGTTGTAGGCCTGTGAAAACTGGACAGTCTACCAGCGCCATGCCAGGAAACTGAATCGCTTCCATGTGAATTGTCTTAGGAAGATTCTGAAGGTGAGGTCCTTATTCAATCTAAACTGCGAACGTTCAAACTCTACTGCAGAGAGCACAACTCTGATGGGCTGGCCACGTGGTTCAAATGCAAAACCTAGCCTTGCCAAAAAACTGTCTTATGGAGAACTCAAACATGACAAGTACTCACGTGGTGGTCAGAAGAAGCCATACAAGGACACTCTCAAGGTCTCGCTTAGGAACTTTGGAATTGATTGTGTGACATGGGAGACACTGGCATAGGACTGCTCAGCATGGTGTGCTCTCATCAGAGAAGGTGCTGAACTCTATGCGCAAAGCAGAATTGAGACAGCTCAAAAGAAATGTGACGTGCAGATTTAGAAAATCTCCCCCCAAATATTCACGTGGACTCTTTGTGCCTGATCTGTGGTAGAACATTCGGAGCTCGTGTTGGTCTGATCACCCACAGCTGAACACATTGAAGCTTGACTAGCACAGTGATGGCATTTTTGTCCTCTTCAGAATGAAGGACAACCACCAACCACAAACTACCAATCATGCTGGATCAGGGTCTCTGTGAGGAAGTCCCCTCAGTCATTCCTGAGCACGGCTTCCATTTTTAAGCAATGGTCTTAGAGAAGGGCAGAACGGGTCTGCTCATTGACTTCTTCTACTTTTCTTGAATGGGAAGTCTGGGAGGAATGCATCTGAAATCACAGGACCTCCAGGCTGGAAGGACCCTTGAGAGTCCAACCCTTCCCTGACCAAGAGTCCCTTCTCCAGTGCCTACTCCAACTGGCTATCCGGTCTCTGCCTGAAGCCCTTCAGTGAGGGAGAGCTTGCTGCCTCGATGACAGCCCCCTCTACTCTTGGAGAGTGTCCCCCTCCCCCCCATCAAGCTTAAATCTGACTTTATCTAACTTCTACCCCTTCTTCTTCGTTTTGCCCTTTGTCCAAGTAGAACAAATCAAATCACAAATACTTGAAGAAAGTCATCAAGTTCCCTGAGCCTCCTCTTTCAAAGACCAGTAATAATAACAACAGCTAATATTCACATGATACTTTAAGTGATTTTTCCAATGCTCATGTCTGACCATGTCTCCCCCCTCCTCAACAGTCTCCAGTGGCTCTCTATTACCTCCAGAATAAAATATAAAATGTACTATTTGGCCTTCAAAGCCCTTCACAACCTGGCCTGCTCTTACTTTTCCAATCTTCTTACACATTCCCCCGCTGTGATCCAGCCACAATGGTCTCCTTGCTGTTCCTCACACATGATCTCCCAACTCCATGATTTTGCACTCGCTGTCCCTCATGTGTAGAAAGCCCTCCTTCCTCATCTCTACCTCCTGGCTTCCCTGACTTCTTTCAAGACTCTCCTCAAATCCCCCTTTCTGCAAAAAACTTCCCCCCAATCCCCCTTAATTCCAGTACCCTTCCTCCATAGCTCCTCTCCAATTTATCTTGTCAATAGTTTGAGTAACTTGTCCATCCTCTCCTTCCCATGAGATTGTAAACTCCCTGAGACGATGGACAGCTCTTTGCAGTTCTTACTTCTCCTGAGTGCTTAAGGCAGTGACTGGCACACAGTAGGTCCTTAAACGCTTGTTGATGTGACTTGAATTTGAATCAATGATCCCATTTGGTTCAAATCCTCCCTTGTCCTTTCAGTTGGTCCTTGCAGGGCATGCATGATCTCAGGCCCTTTGAAATCCTCACTGCCTCTGGCTGGAAGCTGTCCAATTCATCAGCATCTCTCCTCAAAGGTGGCACCCAGACCTGAACTGGGCAACGACATTGTGGTGACCCACCCTGTGGTGACTGTTCCTACTCCCCTGTTATTGTTCCAGTCTGCCCGATTCCAGACAATACAAACCGAATTCGTTTACATTTCGAAGGTTATCTCTATCAGCAGAAGGGCCAGAAACCTCCTGGGTGGAGGGAGGTGGTGAGAGGTCTGGGAGAGCCCTGGGAGCCAGCAGGGCTGGAGCTTTCTCACACAGGTGGATTTCTCTTTTCTCCCCAAACACCTTTCTGGACCTGGCACCCTATTTCCAAGCTCAGAATTTCCTCGGGACAGGCAATCAGAAATGAAATGAAGACGTTATTTTAGTACTTATTGAAAGGAAGGAAATGGAAGACTAGGCTTTTTCCTGATATGCCAAGAGACAAAAGGATGAGACAATGCCTCCTGGTAGGTATTTGGCCAATGTTGATTGGCTGGGTTTTCCCCCCTAGTATAGAAATTACTATGCTTGTTTGTCTCAAACTTTTTAAAATTGAGAACAACAATGACACATAATGAAATCAGTATCAAGATAATTTAAAACACCATCTTGGAGGGGAACAAAGATCTACAGTGATCTTACAAATTCATGAGTTCGTTCAACAAATCTTTACTGTCATTTAACTCCAAGTCTTCTGTCCCTTGGCTTTTAATGTTCAGGAAATATTTTCCACTGGTCCATATGCCATATCCCTTCTGTTCCAGTCAGCTGGTGGCCTCACTGGTATGCACATGTAACATGCCTGGTTAGTTCCAGCCTCTATACATTTGTCCATGTTGCATCCCTGACCTGGATCCTCTTCCATCCTTCCTGTCAAAATCAAATCTGTCTTTCAAGTCTCATATCCTCCATAAAGTCTCCCTATGCTACTCTCCTAGAAGTCAGTCAGTCAGTCAACATTTAAGATCTTAATTAATATTTTTGCTAAATTCTCGTAACACAAATACAAGCAAAGACAAAGTCAGTCCCTGACCTCAAAGAGCTTATAGTCTAAAGGCGGAGTATCAACCTGAAAGTTTGGTTAAAGGGGGCAAACATGCTAGGTGATATGTAAATCCGTATTGTTTATTCCTTTAAAGATAGCCAAATACATACATATATGGAGCCAGATAAAATCTGACTGCCCGAACAAAAGAATAAGAAGCCTTAGATACATTTTAGAATCATCCCAATTCAGGGTGGCTGTGTCCCTCAAATTTATGATCTCCATAAATGTTTGATCATTGTAAGAGGAAGGAATTTTCTTAATTGACTAAGTGGTAAGTAAAATAATAAAATAAGACAGTTGACAATGTGTCAATTGAAATCAAGACCCAGGATAGCTGTGTTTTCTTTACCATTAACATGCCGTACATGTATATGTATGTATATGTATATATACATATATATGAGTGTATATTTCCAAAAATATTAAAATACGAAAAAGTTCCATTGCTCGAGTTAGTGCATCGGCTTAAGGGTCTCATCCTTAAAGTCAGTCATAAAGTCAGCCCCATCTGGCTTTGTTGACTTAGGAAGAGGGATTCTCTGAGTTTCCCAGGAGAACAAAGAAGATGTTAGGTCCAGGCTCTTCTGATTGATTAGTTCAGGCTCTGGCCCTCATTGAGGCTAGTAAATTGATATTAAGTGATCACCAGGAGATAACACAGAAGAATAGGCTGAAAAGGGGGCAGAGAGAGAAGATATGCTCTTGAGGGCAGGATGCAATGCAGAGCTATGAAGCCTGGTGGGGAATGAAGAGGGGGCTGGTTTGGAGGCCACCTTAAATGGAGCTTCTGGGAGGAGCCCTCCACCCTCCAATCTGAGGGTGGGGGCCCAGGGGCTGAGGGCAGAATTGTGGAAAGAGTTGTGGGACAGAACTGTGTCTGTCTGCCATAACTACAACACACTCATTATGAGTCAGTTTCTTCATCTGTAACATGGCAGCAATACTACTTAGACTGCCTACCACATGTGTTTATAGGATTTTTTTTTTGACTAGGCAAAGGAGGCCATTCTCTGCCTTATTTCTTACCTAGCCTTAATCATGGAATGGGCTGTTTGTCCTTCATTCTTGAAGAGGACCGTGACATCAGGGTGATGATGCCATGATATGCAAATAAATTAGATTTAAGTGAGGCAGGGCTGTGCAGTCACCAGCCTCACTTTCACCTCCAGAGCCATCTGGGTCCAGTGACCAGATATCCATCAGGATGACTGGAAATGGTCCTGGATGCAGTGGGGATCCTTGGCCTTTTCAAGCTAAGGTCTTTAATAGGTCTCAATTTCACTGAGACAAAGCCTATGTGAGAAACGAAGCAAAGAATAGCTTCCTTAAAAAAAAAAAGAGATCTGGGAGGGAAAACCATCAGGGTTTGTGGCCAAATGGGAACACTTATTTACATTCATTCTGAGCCAATCGGGGCCCAAACAATGACTAAGCAGGGCTTGGCCTGGGACCTATTATTGGCCAATCAATGAGAACCAGGGTGATTTAGGGCTGAGGCTAGTTTTTAAGAGAAAGGAAGAAAAAAACGTTTCAGAAATTAAAAATTTACATTCCCTTTGGGCAGAACACCCATGTGTAAGGGTGTGATACTCTATGTGGGCTGAGGGAAAGGAAAGAAAAAAAGAAAGAAAGAGAGAAAGAGAAAGAAAGAAAAAGAAAGAAAGAAAGAAGAAAAGAAAGAGCAAGAAAGAGAGAGAGAAAGAGAGAGAAAGAGAGAGAGAGAGAGAAGGAAAGCTATGTTGCCCAGCCGGCCAGTTCCAGCTTGGTCCCCCATGGGCAGCTCCTTTTCCGCTCACAGGGGCTGCTGCTTGTCCTTTGTTCTCAGAGGACAGTGACATCCTGAAGGTATGCTGTAACATGCAAGTGAATTGGCACAGCTATGGATGAGACCTGGGAAAGCCCTTAGCTCCAAAAGGCTGAGGTCCCCCAGTGTATCCTGGGCCATCTCCAGTTGTCCTGACCTATATCTGGCCACTGGACCCACATGGCTCCAGAGGAGACAGTGAGGCTGGTGACTCTGCACAGTCCTGCCTCACTTAAATCCAATTCACCTGCAAGTGATGGCATCACCTCCCTGATGTCATGGTCCTCTTTGAGAAGGACAAACAGCAACCACCACCACAGGATTTAGAGCTGAATGTGACCTTAGAGATCATCCAGGTCCAATCAACTCATTTTACAAATGAGGAAACTAAGGCATAAAGGCAGTGTCTTGGCTCAGAGGTCTTAACAGGCTTTCAGTAACACCCCTTCCTTGATGAGAAAAGCCTGTGATGGCAGTTTCCTTAGGGCTTGTGTAAGGGCTAATAAACAGGACCATGAAAGAAAAGATTTTCCACAGTCCTAGAAAGGAGTGTGACCCAAGATCATACACAGATAGCAAGTAGTGAGAGCCAGGGCCTGAACCCTGGTCCCCTGTCTCCAGATCCAGGACCCTTTCTCCCCTTTGCTGCCTTGTCCCTTGGCCAACCCTTTCAATAATTTGCTTGGTGACTGTGTGTGACTTAATGTGCCGGGGTAAATTTATATTCCTCTCTTCCCTCTCCCTCCCAGGGTAAGTAAACAAGGGAGAAGTTCCTTCCTGGCTTCCGGACTTTGGAAAGAAGGAGGCAGTCAGCTTAGGGCCGGGTCCTAGACTTCCCTGACACCTTTCAACTCTGGCCCCTGGTTTGGGGGGACTGGTGGGAGGCTAGGGCTCAGGATTGGCAGGCACACTGCACAGCAGCGAGAAACCCCAAGAGCTGTAGAGGAACTCACCCTAGGCATTTTCAAAAATGACATTTGGTTGAGGGCCATTTTAGAAATTATCCCCATATATTTTTTATTAGCTTAGTTAAAGGCATGTGCAGAAATAACAGCATACCTCTGCGTCTCAATGACTCACACTTTCCAAATATTAGAATCCTGACATGCTAATTAATAAATCAACAAGCATTCATTTATAAAGCACCTACTCTGAGTAAGGCACCATGTTAGGTTATGGACATACAAGTACAGAGAATGAAACAGTCCTTGCTTGCTTCACTCTAACATGGAAGATAATGTGTATCCATCCATCCATCCATCCATCCATCCATCCATCCATCCATCCATCCGTCCATCCGTCCCTCCGTCCCTCTGTCCAACCGTCCATCCATCCATCCGTCCACCTGTCCATCCAGCCGTCCATCTATCCATCCATCCATCCCTCCAACCATTCACCCATATATCCAGAATACATATATTAAATACAAAAAACATTTATTCCACACCTACTATGTGCTAGGCACTGAGGATACAAAGACAAAATGAAATCTGCTGCCTTCAAGGGGTTTACCCTCTATCAAGGGAAACAATGTATACTCACATAAGTATATACAACAACATACAAGATAGATACAAGGTAACTTTTTAAGGAGGGGGATGGCAAAGCAGGAAGGAAATGGGATTCTAAGAGGTGGAGGTGAGGAGGGAGGGCACACCAGGAAACCAGGCTGGCCAATGCAAAGGCAGAAAGGGGAGATGGAGGACCTTGACTCCTCTGACTTTTTCAGCTCTCCTTTTTGTCTTTCCCCATTAGAATGTAAGCTCCAGGAGGACAGGGACTTTCTTTTTTTTTCTTCCTTCCTTCCTCCCTCCCTCCCTCTATTCCTTCCCTCCTTCCTTCCTTTCTTTTTTTCTTTCTCTTTCTCAGCACTTAGAAAGGTGACTGGCACACACGAATGCTTTACTTAACCCCATTTAAGTTGGTATTAAGTCTTGTCAATATTATTCTTCCTTTTCTTCCCTGCTCTTTTCCTCATATAACTGTAGTCTAATGGAGGGGACTCTTTCTCATTCCTGTCCTGTCTCGGCCTTCGATGGCGTGCTTGCTGGCTGTCTGTAAGACTTCTTCTAACCTCCATCCGTGTGGATTTGTGCTCCTGGCTAACTCCGACCCAGTGATGCAGGAAGAGCAAAGCCGTTGGGTTTTGTTAAGGTCTGTGGCTTATGGTCAGGATGTAGCCCTGCTCAGCAAACACTTAGTAGGTGCTTCCTGTGCGGAGGGCCTTGGTCACAAGGTCACATACAAGGTCACAAACAGCTTGGTTTCCACCTGTGGACTTCATGACTTAGCAGAGAGGACACACAGGATTGTGTCTAAAATCAACAAATACGTGTTAAGCACCTACTACGTACCAGGCACTCCACCAAGGACTGGGGCCAGGCCAAAATGAGACAAACCCTGCCTTCAAGAAGCTTATATTCTCTCAGCATATCCAATTAGAAGAGAATAAATTAAAAAACAAATCCAAGGTAGGTGAGGGAGGGAAGGCAAAAGTGGCTGGAGGGGATCAGGAAATATGTAAAAAGACTCAGGGTGGCACTTGAATCATGAAGCAAGCAAGGGATTTCCTAAGGTGGAGGGGAGGAGAGGGCATTACAGGGTGAGGGGAAGAGCTGGTGAGGCTGGACAGGGAGAGACTTGGGGGAGTAATAGGGAGCCAGAAGAGTATGGGAAGGAGGAGTTGGGCCAGGCGCAGAGGGCTTTAAAAGTCAAACCTAGGAATTTTTTTTATCTTAGAGGCAACACGGAACCACTGACATTTACTGTGGAGGGGAGTGACTCTTAAGGGAAGTCTTAAGGAAGGGAGGATGGACTGGAGAGCGCCTTGAGGTGAGGAGACCAATTAGACCGTCCAGGTGAGAGGTAGGGGCTTGAACAAAGGTGGTGGCTGCTTGAGTCTTGAGAGAGACAAACTCCCTATGGCCTCCAGGAGTGAATGCCAAATGCTGTGCTCGGCCTTCAAGGCCCTTTCTAGTCTTCTCCCACCTTCCTCTCCCACGAATATTCTTTATTCCAGTGACACCAGGTGTCCTGCTGTTTCTCAGACCCTCCACCTCTCAGGAATTCTCTCTGCCTGACCCCCATGCCTAGAGCGCACTCCTTCCTCTGCTCTGACCTCTGACCTCTCTGGCTTCCTTTAAGTCCCAACTCTCCTCTACAGGAAGCCTTCTCCAGCTCCTCTGCACCCCAGGGCCTTCCCTCTGTTATTTATTTATCCGGTATGAAGCTCGTGTGTGTGTGTGTGTGTGTGTGTGTGTGTGTGTGTATGTGTTTGCTGGCTGTCTCTCCCATTAGACTCGGAGCTCCCCAGGGGCAGGGACTGTCTTTTGTCTCTTTGTATCCCCAGTGCCTGGCACACAGTAGGTGCTTAATATTGAATTAAATTGAATTATGGAGAGATGTGGACACCAAACAGCTGTGTGTGTTGGCTGTCAGGAGGTATGATGCATAGCAAGGAGTTAAGGCCAAGGCAGAGGCTGTGAACAGGACACTTGAGCCTGAGAGGCCCAACAACAGGGAAGGGGTACAGAGGGGAAGATTTAGGGGAAAGAGAACAAACATGTTTGGGACTTGCTGAGTCTGAGCTGAGGTCTCTAGTGGGCAGCTGGTGACCAGGGCAGTGGCCTGGACACTTGGCTCTGAAGGTCCTTAAACAAATGGGTCACAGATAAGATTGAAGACAGTGACGAGGCCTAGGTCAGAGCCTTGGGGAAGCCCATCACTTAGAAGCAGGACGGGGAGGAGGCATCGAGGAGCTTGAGAGGCTCAGCCAAGGACAGGGGTCACCTTGGGTGGCATGAGAGGGCTTCTCCCTGCCACATCAGTGCTGGAAGGAACTCCCAGGAGAGGAAAGAGAGAAGCTGTGTCTTCCACCCAGAGAGGGGCAGGGGCTTGGGGCGTTTTAATTCTGAACTTGTCAAACACTTGTCAAACAAGATGGGCACAATGGTGTAGAAAAAGTGGCTGGAGGCTCCAGGCAAAATGGCCCTCCCACCCAGCCTGCTTTTCTTTTTCAACAGTCCAGCTCACAGGGACCTTTCAAAGCCTCCCTCTTTCTGGACTCTGGTCCAGTCTGTGGTGCCCTTGGCATCCATCTGTCTCCCTGGACACAAACCCAAGGCTGATGATTAGATGAGAGGGCTGCACTCCTGGGCTAGGCAGTGCTCTGGACATGGAGGTGACGGCTGACCGCCTGTCTGTGGCTGCCCATTTTGAGCCCAGACTCAGTCTGCCAAGCTGCACCCTCTGGTTGGTGGAAGTCCCCGGCCTGAACTGCAGGGGTGGATGCCTGCACCAGTGAAGGGGTTACCAAGGGGCGAGGCTCCTCAAGTGCTCAGACAGCGTGCAGGGCCAGAGAAATGGGGAGCCGTGATGATAGGGATCCCCGGCTGCTCCCTGGCGGACCCTTTCTGGCCTCCCTCATTTCAGGGCAGGCAGTCTGAGGGGCACGCCTCCCTCAGTTTACTTTGTGATTCTCTCTTCCAGCGCCTCCTCCCCCCAGGAGGTGTGGCTAGGAAGGGGCCTTGAGGCCTCAGTTTCCCCATCTGCGGAACGGAGGGTTGGGCTCAAGGTCTGTGCTCAAGGTCTCCCTGGCTCTGTGAGTCTCTGGGGGTAATTTCCGGGCTCCCACAGTTTAGGGGGGCTGAGCAGACACTGGGGGAGGGGCTGAGAAGGTACTGGGGGGCCGCCCCCGTAGGGCGGTTGCGCGCTTTGCTGTGGGGATGGGGTGGCTGGGCGGCACGTGATAGGCGCGGGGGCGCGCGCGGGCAGGGACTGGGGAGGGCGGTACGCGCCTGCGCGTGGCCGACTGCTCGGAGGGGACGGGGCGCTTGCGTGTGCGCGGTGTGAGGGCTGAGCGGGGGTGGGGGAAGGGCGGCCGGGGCGCGCGCGGTGCCCTGTGGGAAGCTGGAGGAGCGGCGGGCGGAGGGAGGCGCGGAGTCTGCAGCCACCGCCCCCTGAGGAGCCGCTGCGGAGCCGAGAGAGGTGAGCCCGAAGGCGAGGCCGGAGTCGGGCGGGGGGCTCTGCCTGGCGGGTCCCGCCGCGCTCGGGGAGCTGCCGGCCTGTTGGGGGAGGTCAGCCCTTCATGGCCCTCCAGTATCTCTCCACCCCTCCCATCCCGAGCACCTGGGCGGGGGCGGAGTCCTGAGAGACCCAGGTGAACGGGAGGGTACGGCCCGGGCAAAGGCGCGGAGGCGGGAGAGTGGCCGCCCGGCAGACCCCCTTTCCCCCCCCAGGCAGCCCCCGAGAGGCGAGGGGAGGCCCGCCCCGGGGCCTGGGGCGGGGGATGTGCAGGAGGGCGGGGCCTTAGCGCGGCACGTGGAGCCTGACGTTGGGGGGGGGGCCAGGTGGGCTGGACGGGGCGGGGGACAGCGGGGGACAGCGGGGGACAGCGGGGGACGGGGCAGGAGCGCCCCGGAGCCCCCGCCCCGCCTGGCCCCGACAGCCCAGAGTGGCACGGGGGGGGGCTGGCTCTGCCTGGCGGCGGTGGGGGGGGCCCTCTTTTCCCTGACCATCCCCTTCCCCGCACTCTCTTAGTGCTCGGGTCCGGGTCTGAGGCATAGTTTAGGGCTGACAGTAAACGGAAAGGGACCAGGAGGAGGAAAAGCTCCCCGGGACCCCTGGCCCCCCCTCCCCCAGCCTCCTGCCCCATGGGGAGGGGGCGCCTGCCTGGGCTTTGCCTCGGGACATGTGGACACTCCTCCCCCAGTTGTTGGGCCCAGCGTCCCCAGCTTTCCCCCTCCGGGCCTCCCTGGCTGCATTTTCCCCTGTCAGGGAGGAGGGTTCAGAGGCCACGGGCTTAAAGGGCCCTGCTACAGCCCCCTCACCATAATGATGGGGAGACAGGTTCATGGAGGGGAGTGACCCCAAGGTCAAACAGGCAGGGAATGACAAATTGAGATTCGAACCCAGGCCCTTGGACAGGTCACATGAGAAGGTTGGACCAGATGGCTTTCTGGGGCCCTTCCAGTGCTAAGCCTTTTGTGCCGTGCCTGCCTACTGCTGTACCAGGATGCCCTTTGGCCACTTCTGGCTGTGCCAAGATCCTATTCCTACCTTCTGCAGGACAGCCTCACCCAGCTTACCCCATGAACAAACTTGGGGCTCCCCAGGCCTGTGCCCAGAATCCCCCCCTTCCCTGAATTTCTGTCCTTAACTTAATGCCCTTGCTGTGAAACCCTGCCCCCCTCCTCTCCCACCGGGGCCTCTGCCCCCCTCTCCTCTCTCGCTGGGACCCCTGCCCTCCTCTCCTCTCTCGCTAGGACCCCTGCCCCTCTCCTCTCCCGCCGGGGCCTCTGCCCCCCTCTCCCCTCCCTTGACATGCTTCCTCCTGCATTCTCTCGCCCTTTGGTTCTTGGGGCAGGTAGGAGGTCCTGGTGCCCCAGGAAGGGGAGGGCCGCAGCTGACTCTCTGGCCGCCAGCTGGCTTATGGCTCTGCACACAGCCAGTGCTTAATAAGTGTTTGGTGACGGGTGCTGGCACGGGCCAAAGGAAGGCCCAGGGACACAAGGGCTTGCCGCACAATGCCTGGTCTGGCTTGATTTTGGAAATGATAGAGCTGCCTTCCGTTCCTCCCAGATGCCGGCCCTTTGTGCAAGTGAGCTGTTGTCTCAGTTTTCCAGCTGTGGACACACCCAGAGCCACCTTCTCCCTGTGAAAGGCTCGCTTTCAAGGTCCAATTTCTGCTGGAAAGCCTATCTGATGATGGCCTTTCTTTTTGCATCACCACCGTCCTTTCCAAGCACATCCTTCCCCCCTTTCTCAGACTCGTGCTGTTGTTATTGTTGTTTCAGACCCTTCATGACCCCATTGGGGGTTTTCTTGGCAGAGATACTGGAGGGGTTTGCTCTTTCCTTCTCCAGCTCATTTTACAGATGAGGAAACTGAGGCAAACAGGGTGAAGTGACTTGCCCAGGGCCACCCAGCTAGGCAGTGACTGAGCAGGACTTGAATTCAGGTCTTCCTGACTCCAGGCTGAGTGCTCTATGCACCCAGACTCATACTGTACCAGAAAGAATGAAAAAGAGGGGGGAAGCCCATCTAGGAAAACTAACCAACCTGTGAACGTAGCCTGACAACAAATGCGGTGTTCTCAGGTGGGAGGGCTTACTTTCAGGTCGAATATTAAGGTGATGAAAGACAACTTTAGAAAAAGTTCTCAGTTCTATGGCAAGTGCTGGCCTTTCCCTGAAAAGGCCGGCGGGAATGCTAAGGTGCCCAAAGCCAAGGGAGCAGACTCTTACCAGCCACGGGAAGGCTTATTCTACGTAAGTATGAAAAGAAGCAGGTTTGACCTCCTGGCCAGCAAATTGGCCAGGGTGGCCAGAGCTGGATGGGCGGGTGATTGCAGTTGGAATGGGGAGCTGGCCCAGCCATTCTGGAAACTTGGAAGATGTTATCTCATCAGCAGCCCTGGGAGGTGGGTGCCGTCATCCCTGTCTTACAGATGAGGAAACTGAGTCGCCCAGGGTCACACAGGTAGTGGTGTGGGAGGCCACGTCGGAACTGGAGCCTTCCTGATTCCAGGCCCTGGGGGCGCTGTGTTACTCAGGAGCTAAGATGCTCTATCTGGGTGCATGTAGATGCTGAAGAAAATGCCTACATGTCTGTATCGTTTGATCCATACATTCCACTGCCAGAAATGTACCCAGAGCTAAAGTCAGAGAAAGGAAGAAGGCCTAATGAAGACAAAAATATTTACAGCGGCACTTTTGGTTGTAGCTAAGAACTGGTAACCAGACAAACGTCCATCAGCTGGGGAGCTTAAAGGGGTGGAGAGCTTGTGTCCTTGGGGCCGCATGTGCCCTTCTGGGTCCTGGTGCAGCCTTCTGACTGAGTCCGAGTTTCACAGAACAAAACCTTTTATGAAGGGGATTTGTTCTGAGAAGATTGGATTCAGCCAAAGGGCTGCACTTGAGGGCCCAGAGGGCCACATGTGGCCTTGAGGCCACAGGCTCCCCAGCTCTGGTCACGCAGCCAAATGTGACCCATAAATGTGAGCACATTTTTCTGTGCCCTAAGAAACAACAAACATGAGGAATTCAGAGAAACGTGAGAAGACGTCTATAAACTGAGATACAGTGAAGTAAGCAGGACCAGGATAACTGCAACATACATGGAAAGTGTATTTAAAAAAAAGAAAAAAAGGAAATATGATTATAATGACAAAGCTTGGCCCCAAAGGAGAATTAGGAGAATTTGCCCCCCCCCCTTCTTTGCAGATGTTGGGGGTTGTGAGTATGGAACACATCAGACTCAGTCGATTATTGATTAGTTTTGCTGGATTACTTTCTCCCCTTGTTTCTATTCCTTGTTATAAGGGATGGTGTTCTGATGGAGGAAGAGGGAGGGGAATATTGGGAAATAAAGGTGATGTAAAAACAAAAGACTCTTGGTAATGTTTTAAAGAAAGTCAACAGAGGCTATGAATCAACCAGTATCAAGGTTGCCAGTCACTAAGACATGTAGGAGCAAGCTTTTGTGATCTCCATAAACTCTGCATCGTATAAGTTAAAAGAAGTTCCTGAGTCTGTTGTTTGTTGGAGTTTTCTTAGCAAGGTTACTGGAGGAGTTTGTGGTTTCCTTCTCCAGCTTGTTTTGCAGATGAGGAAACTGAGGCAAACGGTGAAGTGACTTGCCCAAGGTCCCACAGGGTTATATTCCTTTGGCTCCCCTTTCCTCGTTCTAATTGCTGAAATCTCATTCTTGCAATGCCACCTCCCAGAAGTGGAGTAAGAAGGAAGCTCCAGGCCAGTGGGGCAGGTCCTTTCTAGATTAGAATCCTGTCTTGGGCACCCTGGACAGGTGGGCGTCTGGCATGGATGGGTGTGTGGAGGTGCCTGTCACTCTGGGCTGTCTCAGCCGACTTCTTCATGGCTGTCCTTAGGAAGCTTTTCTTACGTCTCTAAATTTTCCGCTTTCCAGTTGGCCTCTGGGGCAAAGCAGAAAAAGACCAAAGTCTAGGCCTGGTCTAGATGAACTAGAGCCACACATTCGCGTGGCTCTCAAGAAAGGAAACGGAGAGAATCTGTGGCCGAGGAGGCCAGCTGCTGCTTGTAATCCCCTGCTCCCTTCCCAGCTGTTGGCCAGTCATCTCTCTAGTGATCTCCTCGAGGGCTTTCCCAGGAGCCTCAGGCTCACTGGCAGGTTGTTTTCCCTCTTCTGAAAATTGGGACACTTGATCCACAGTCTTGGGATCCTGCTCTTTTCCGCCATGGTCTCTGAAATATCACTGGTAGTGAGTAGTCACAGTGGTTCATTTTTCCCCATCCAACGACATGGTTCTTCAGGGCCAGGTGATTTGAATTTATCAGTCAAGCATTTTGGGAGCACTGTGTCAGGTACTGAGAGTACAAAGACAAAAATGAAAAAGTTCCTTCCCTGAAGAAGTTTAACTTTTCTAAATCCCGACTTAAAAATGTTTTTTAAACTTTTTTTTTTGCAATTATATGTAAAAGCAGTTTTTAACATTCATTTTTTCACTGTATCTACTACCCCAACTTTATTGAAAATCTACAAATATCTTCCCATTAATCATTAGTCAGGTTGTAAAGAAGGATTGTAACTGGTTGGAATGATCAGTGTGAGAGAGGAAACAAAACAAAACAGGAAAAAGAAACAGAGCAGGTAGTTTGCTTCAGTCTGCCCTCAGACTCTGAGTCTCCTCCCGATGTAGATGTCTCCTTCAATCTTGAGTCTTTTAGAGTTGTCCTATAACCTTGTATTGCTGAGAGGAGCCCAGTCTGTTGAGGTTAGTTGTCATACATACGTTGTATCTGTGATTGTGCACAAATTTCTCCTGGTTCTTCTCTTCTCGCGCAGCATCAGTTTACATAAGTCTCTCCAGTTTATTATGAAGTCCGTCTGCTCCTCGTTTCTTATAATACAATAGTAATCCATTACATTCATATACCACAACTTGTTTAGCCATTCCCCAATGGATGGGCATCCCCTTAATTTCCAGGTTTTTGCCACCACAAAAAGATCTGCTATAAATATTTTTGTAGGGTCGACTAGGTGGTGCAATGAATAGAGCACCGGCCCTGGAGTCAGGAGGACCTGAGTTCAAATGTGGCCTCAGACACTTGATCACAAAAACTAGCCGTGTGACTTTGTACAAGTCACTTAACCCCAAATGCCCTCCAACAAGCAAAAAAAAAATATTTTTGTACATACAGGTCTGATACATACTTCTCTGATCTCTTTGGGATATAACCCTAGAAGTGGTATTGCTGGGTCAAAGGGTATGCACTTATTTATAGCCCTTTGGGCATAGTTCCAGATTGCTCTCCAGAATGGCTTGATCAGTTCACAGCTCCACCGACAATGCATTAGTGTTCCGATTTTTCCACATCCTTTCCAGCATTTATCATTTTGCTGTTTTGTCATCTTAGCTAATCTGGCTGGTGAGATGTGGTGCCTCAGAGTTGTTTTGATTTGCATTTCTCTAATCACTAGTGATATGGAACATTTTTTCATATGCTTGTAGATATCTTTAATTTCTTTTTCTGAAAATTGCCTGTTCATGTCCTTTGACCATTTATCATTTGGGGAATGGTTTGTATTATAAATTTGACTCAATTCTTTGTATATTTTAGAAATGAGGCCTTTATCAGAGACACTGGTTGTAAAAATTCTTTCCCAATTTTCCACTTCCCTTTTTATCTTGGTAACATTGGCTTTGTTTGTACAGAAGCTTTTCAATTTAATATTATCAAAATTATCCATTTTGCATTTTGTAATGCTCTCTAACTCTTGTTTCGTCATGAAGTCTTCCCCACTCTATA
>CM053587.1:349155593-349186968 GCA_028646515.1 Pseudochirops corinnae
TAGATCATGCACCCATTTTGACTTTATTTTGGTGTATGGTGTTAGATATTGGTCTGTGCTCAATTTCTGCCATACTGTGTTCCAGTTTTCCAAGCAGTTTTTGTCAAATAGTGAGTTCTTATCCCCAAAACTGGGGTCTTTGGGTTTATCAAGCAGTGGATTACTGTAGTCATTGGCTGCTGAGTCTCGTGTACCTATTCTATTCCATTGATCCACTACTCTGTTTAATCTGTACTATAGTACAGATTAAAATCTGGCATTTAACGTTCATTTTTAAAAATTTTGAGTTCCAAATTCTTTATCTCCTCCCTCCCCTTACCCGTCCCTCAGACAATGAGCAATTCAGTATAGGTTATACATGTGCAATCATGTAAAACATTTGCATATTAGTCATGTTATGAGAGAAAACACAGACCAAAAAAAACCCCATAAAGAAGAAAAATAATATGTTTCAATATGCATCCCGATTCTTTCAGTTCTTTGGAGGTAGATAGCGTTTTTCATCTTGAGTCCTTTGGAATTGTCCTTATATTGCTGAGAACGGCCAAGTCATTCACAGTCGATCATTTGCAGTATTGCTAATATTGTGTGTAATGTTCTTCTGGTTCTGCTCACTTCACTTTGTATCAGTTCATATAAGTCTTTCCAGGTTTTTCTGGAGCTTGTCATTTCTTATAGCACAATAGTATTCCATTACTTTCATATACCACAGCCTGTTCAGCCATTCCCCAGCTGATGGGTATCCCCTCAATTTCCAGTTCTTTGCCACCACAAAAAGAGCTGTTATCAATATTTTTGTACAAATAGGTCCTTTTCCCTTTTTAAAAATCTCTTTGGGATACAGACCTAGGAGTGGTATTGCTGGGTCAAAAGGCATATACAGTTTCAGGCTGTGCTTGGGACACAGTTTTAAATTGTTTTCCCGAATGGTTGAAGTTAGGGATTCTAAAAGGTAATGGGGAGGAGGAAGAGCATGCCAGGCAAAGGCCTGGAGATGGCATCTGGAGAGTCACAGATGAGGTTTAACCCGACAGTTTGATGTGTGATGGGTCTGGAAATGGAGGCGAGGCCTGAAGGGGAAGAGCTTCAGCTGCTGAATCGGGTGGGGGGGGGGGGAGTCAGTCCCGGGAGCGAGAGGGGTTAGGAGCTTCAGGAGAGTCACTGGTGGCTCTGTGGAGAGGGGAGAGATTAGAGGTCGGGGCACCAGGCAGGAGACAGAGGCAAGGGGGCATGTGTGGCAGAGATGGTGTCCAGGCCGATTTGGGCAGTCGGCATTTGGTCATCCTGGATTGTTTTGTTTGCTTGTTGTCTGCCCCATCAGATCATAGGCTCTTCGAGGGCGGGAGCTGGTTTTGCCTCTTTTTGTACCCCCAGCTCTTAGCACTGTGCCCGGCACATAGTAGGTGCTTAATAATGTTTATGGAATGAATGAATGAATGAATGAGTGAATGTCCTTTCTCTGGGCCAGTCTGAGTGAATGTCCTTTCTCTGGGCCAGTCCCCTCTGCTGGGTGCTGGGCATAGAAGACAGCATGACAGACCCTGTTGGCAGGGAATTCATTGCCTCCTGGGAAATCATAAAGGTTGACAGATTGGACATTTGAGGTGAGTGAGGGGGAGGAGAGGGTGGACATCGCTGAGCTGGGCGGCTGAGGGCTGGCAGTGTCTGTTAGGTGAAGTTGTGGGAAGGACGCCATCCCACAAGTGTAGGAATGGAAAAAGGGGGTCTGGCGACCACAGGACTGACGGACAACTGAACAGCAGGTGTGTGTGCCATTGGTGCCTTCACAGTGTTGAGAAGAAACAAAGGGGACATCACTGGAGGGGCCTCACAGCTCCCTCAGGGAGATCACGACTCCTCTGACTATGTGACAGTACACAGTGTGCGGGGCAGAGCACCCCTTGCGTCCTGGCTGGCATGGAGCACCAAGCTTTAGGAAAGACTGAATCCCAGGCAGCATCCAAGATAGTGAAAGGCCTCAAGTCCACACTCTTGGAGGCTCAGAAGAAACTAGGGAGAGAAGAGCTGCTAGTGGGGATGGAGGTGGCTGCGTGTCCTTGAAAGGCATCTGCTACACTTGGTTGTCTTGGGCCAGGACAGAGTTAGGAGTGAGAGGCAGAATTTGAGGAAAAACTCCCTCACCAGTGGAGGTGGCCAGAAGGGAGAGATTGCTGGGGGAGGTAACAGATCTTTATTGGGGATTTTCAGTCTGAGGATGGAGGGAGAAATTCTTGGTCAGGTGGGAGCCTCTGAGACTGTGGCCCTGGGCCTTTCACGAGCAAGAAGCTGCCATTTGGAACCTGACTGTCCTTTCCCTGTGCAGCTTCTGAACTGGATCTTTGTTTCCATGGACTTCCAGAGATAGGAGCATCTGTCTAGGAGCTCATCCTCTTTGCTCATCTACCTTCAGGATCCTGGAGTGGCAAGAATTTGGGTGGGAATGGGCCTTAGCAGAAATAGGTTAAATTGCTTTCAGTGACGCAAATCTCATTGCTGGGAACTTGGTATCCCTTCACTGTACAGGTGGAGAGGCTGAAACAGCAAGGCACCTGAGCGAGAGGAAGCTTTGGCCAGGTACTTCAAGCCCTTCCCCTCCCCTCTGCCTCCCAGCCTGACCACTGTCTCCCCTCCAGCCATGATGGAGATATAGCCCAGGACCTGGAACCCAAGAGCCTTGGACATAGCACCCTTTCCAGCTTGGTTCCCTCAGCTATTACCCTGGGAAGCTTCCCTGCTCCTGCTGGCGCTACCCAAGATCCATAGAAGAAAGGCAGACAGGCAGGTAGGAAAGGGACATATGATACAGGCATATACATGTATGTGTATGTACATATGTTTATTATAATTGCCTGTTATATATCAGGCATGGTGCTAAACACTATAATCTCTCATTTGATTCTCCCAACATTCCTGGGAAGTCGAGGAAGGTGGATGAGGAAGCTGAGACAGACAGAGAGAAGTGGCTTGCTCTGGGTTTCCAGCTAGTCAGTGTCTGAGGCAGGTTTCAACCTCAGGTCTTGACTTTAGGCCCGGTGCTTTATACGCTGTGCTTCTTGGCACCATCAAGTGGGTCAGCATCAGTAACAGAGAGCACTTTGATCAGTGGTAAGGCTGCTCCAGAAGAAGCCTGCCCCTACGCCCCCAGGCCTGTAGCTGAAACCTTCTGGATGTGTTGTGTCCCCATCTGAGGGTGGCTGGGCTCCTGGAAGGCAGGGCCTGTCCAGCGTTTGCGTTTGTCCACTCGGTGCTTAGTACATGGGAATCAGAGAACAAATGCTTCATTCATTCATTCAGACATATTTGTGTGCCTTGTGCTGGGCCCAACATTCGGCTTCATTCTGTGAGGGGCCCGAGGATGTTTTAGAAAGGACATGAGCCTTGGATGCATCCCAGGGTGATACCCCCACAGAGCTCACGTAGCATGATCTGGCAGGATCTCCCAAGGTCTCGACTCCCACACTGCTGCTCCCCTGTAGCACCAGCTGTTCCGAGGCCCTCGTTCCATCCATAACTGTGCTCAAGCCCCTTTATTCCTTTGTTTCCTCATTTTCAACAAGGCCTTTGTCTCCCTCTGTCAGGAAGTGGTTGATAAGTGTCTGTTATGTGCCAGATCCTGGGTGAGGCTCCAGGGGTTACCAGCACAGGGTGAGATAATGCCAGCCTTCCATGAGCTTTTGTCCTATGGGGAAAAGCATATAACCATATGAAATAAACAGGGCCATTTTTGGATGGGCCTTAGCAATGACAACTTGAGAGATCAGGAAAGACTTGTAGGGAGGTAGTGCTTGAGCTGAGTCTGGAAGGGAGCTAGGGCTTCTGAGGTGAAGGTGAAGAGGAGAGCCTGCCAGGCAGGACTGCAGTGGGGGGTGGAGGTGATGGCCTAGGCAAAGGCACAGAGATGGGAAATAGAATGTTGGGTAGGGGAATACAAAGAGAACATTTTGGCTGGATCCTAGAAGGGGTGAGGGTGTTTGTAGATGTGATCAGCTTGGAAAGATGGGATGGGGCCAGACCGAAAGGATGCTCCCAATGAGGGAAACTTACATCACTTCCATGTAGGTATCCTCGTATCCACAGCCAAAACAACGTGGAATGAAGCATTTCTTTACTTTGAGGAGGCTTGTTCGAGAAAGCACATTTCCAAGTAAGACCAGGAGTAAAGGTCATGGAATGATAGGACTGGAAAAAGAAGATGGGTGGTTCCCTTGGCAGAGGAATGACTTCCTCATCTGTAAAATGGGGATACTCATCACAACGACTTCCCAGAAATGTTGGGAGAATCAAATGAGAGATTATAGAGTGTTTAGCACCGTGCCTGATACATAATAGGCACTGAATAAACATATGTACATACACATTCATGTATATGCCTATATCATATGTCCCTTTCCTACCTGCCTGCCTGCCTTTCTTCTATGGATCTTGGGTAGTGCCAGCAGGAGCAGGGTAGCTTCCCAGGGTGATGGCTGAGGGCACCGAGCTGAAAGGGGTGCTATGCCCAAGGCTCTTGGGTTCCAGGTCCTGGGCTGTGTCTCCATCATGGTTGGAGGGGAGACAGTGGTCAGAGGAATCGCCAGATGGGGGATGGCCAGAGTGCTCCATTATGTTCTGGTGACATGGAAGGAGGCCCCCAGGCTGGGCCCTGTTGGGAAAATCCCCCAGTCAGTGAATGCACAGATTCATTGGATGTTTGAGCCAAGTGTCCGTAAAGCACTTTGTAAATCTACTTCATGTGGTCATCGTAAAAGGAGAAAATGAAAGAAGCATCTGGACAAACCAGTTTGGGAAAGAACGTTCTCTTGTAAATGAGAATCTGGCACTCCTAGACAGCAGGCTGCTGGAGTCCTAGGACACATGTGCTTACACTCCTTGTCATAGGCCCTTTTTACTAAGAATGATTAGCTTGCGATTAGCATTACAGTTTAGTGGGAACATCAAGGAGTCCTGAGTCGTCTGTAAAGCGTCTTTGTGGATGCATCATGTGCCCAGTACGTTTAAAGAGTTAGATAATAAACGTGGCTGTAACATTAAATGTCAGCTGTATGAGAGAATCAGGATGCCAGACCATCACATCAGCTTCCTCATTCTTCCTCTTAACTTAGCAAACCTTTGGTGTGGTCAGCCAGTGCTTGGGGTCCAGGTCACGGTGTCTGAAGAGCGAAGGGATCAGGCTCTGGTTCCTTTCCACCTGAGTCCTGCTTGGGGAAAGGAGGCATGGCCTGTCCAAAGAGACGTCCGGGCTCTTGGCCGGTCTGAGTAAAGCTGTGGGCGGCTTAGGGACTGCTAGCTGACAGAACTTCTCGTTTTCCCAAACACTTCTGTGTCTTTCTCCATTCACGTCTCATTTGGTCTGTGTTAGTTATCTGGATGCCTGACAGGCTCATATACTCTTCAGGGCCCAGGTTTTTCTTTCGTTTGTATTCCCCTCCTGGCCTGGCCTAGGTCCCATACGGTACCTTTGGCTGGAGGGGTGACTGACTGACCCCCGAGCAGGCCTGCTTGTCTCTGAGCCCACCAACACATATGATAGTATACCCACTGTCCCATGCCCATAGGCCCTCAGCTCGGCAGGGTTAGCCACTTTGGCTTGCTTTAGCTGGCTGTGCCTGATATTTTGCTGAACCAGATCCAGAATCGTCTCCGTATGAATCCCAGTTAGTATGTAAACTTGGACATGTGCCTTTTGTAGGCCTCAGTTTTCTTTCCTGTAATCTGGTCCTGATAATATGCACGTCATCTCACAGGATGGTTGTGAAGATTTTATTTTCTGAATTGTAGAACTCCAGACCGGCGGTTCTCAACCTGTGGGTCGCGACCCCTTTGGGGGTCAAATGAGGTTGCCTAAGACCATTGGAAAACTCATATTTCCGATGGTTTCAGGCACCAAGACACGGCTCCTCTGTCGGTCTCCAGGTGGGTCCGCCCCCATGAAGATACACCCACATATGAGTATTAAAGGGTCACGGCATTAGGAAGGTTGAGAACCACTGCTCTAGACCATTATTATCCTCATTATTCTGAGGCCTCTGACTGCTGAGAATTGACAGAGAGTCATCTTTTGGAATGATTTTCAAAAATTTAGATGATTCTCCGTTCCTCCCCTATTCTTTCTTTCCTTGAAATGCTTTACACTGGGGCAATCCTCATTCATTTCCCATAATTGGTTTTGATTTGTTGTAGCCGACATTAGGAAAATCCCACACTGGCCCTGAGAAGTTTACTTCTTATATCCTGAAGGAAATGATCCAGGTTCCTTCCTCCCTAATTTATTGGATGGGCTAGTGCAGAATAGAGGATGATATGGTGGCAAGCTGCAGCCTCTGTGTTTGCGTAAGTGGAAGCTGTAATTAGTGCTGGGTTTTGCTTCTGGAGAGGCCAATTCGATGATGATTTAAGATAAGATTCCCAGGAGAGGAGGGACTGTAGCAGTTTAGCACGTGTGGTACCAGCTGAAGAGAAAACATTACATGTTGGACTAATGGGTACATAGAATGTACGGAAAATACCTTTTGGCGATTGCCCTCCTTTGAAGTGTGTCATCTTGTTGTAGAAGAGACTTTGAAGGCTGGGTCTGTGGAGTGCCAGTCTTCCTGGTCCTACCAAGCTGGGCCTGGCAGTGGATGGTCACCTTAAGCGCCTGTTAGCCAAGCTTGGAAGGTTGACCAGCATGTGATGAGGCTTTTGGTCACATGGACTCATGAGAAGGGCTCACCAGGGGTTAGAGGGGTTGAGAGCTATGAGGGTAGAGGAAGCAGCAAAACCCATGGACCTGGTGGGGAGCCTGGAAGTGGAGAGTGCCTGGTACTGATGGAGTCCCCCATTCTTTGTTTCCCCTCAGCTACCCTGTCTGGACACAAGTGCCTTGTCTCCAGCTGAGGTCTTCAGTAGTTGGAGCTGATCCTGTGAGTGTGACCACCTGCCCACTGTCCTCCCACAAGCAGAAGCCTTACCCTATTCACCTCATGTCTTGCCCTTAATGCACTGACCATGGCATGTTGGCACATCTCATATTAGAGTGATCACTGTCTGCTAGACCCCCTTCCCCAAAGTTCTCTCTTTATCCCATTGGCTCTCCTCCCTTTGGTGTATATTTAACACTGGAATGCAGCTGTTGTTTTGTTTTCCATTGAGATGAGGGTAGTGAATGTGGTGGCACACTGCCGGGGGCATTGGGCAAGATAGGACTCTCATCCTCATTCCTACCAACCAGCTCTCTCTTTGAGTTGGGCTTTGCAGAGGACCGACGCAAGCCCCAGCGAGGGATGCTGTGGTCTGAGGAGGTTGTGCCGTGGCTGGTTCAGCCAACTGGGTCATGGAATGAGGTGAATTTCTTTGCGATTGTTTCGCGTCGGGAAGGGTGTGACAGTATGTGATGAGAAGGTAGGCGAGGAGCCAAATAACTTTACCTCCTGAAATTGTGAGGTCGTTCCTTGGAAAAACGTTCCTGGAGTTTGTAAGATCCGGAACTTTGTGAAGCCGATTACGGAGGAGAACAGCGATGAGTAGAGTGTGTAATGCCTGGCGAGGAGCGTTGGCCCCTGTGCGTTTTGACACCTGTGCACAGTGAGCTCCTCCTTTCTGCGTGCCTGCACACATACTTCCTTTTGGTGTCTTGTTTTTCTGCCCAGCTCTTGTTCTGTTTCGAATTTTCCAGTCAGCGTCTGTGGTTGCCCTGGGGTTCCTCAAAAATGAACTTGCATCCTTACCCTCATTCCCTAAGGAATCTCACAGAAATGCGATTCCTTATTCCTTTTGTCCTCCAGGAATCCTGCTGATGCCACAGGGACTGACACCTTAGCTGTTAGAGGCCATAGCCGGTGTCTGATGAATGCCGAGCCGATGGAATCTCTACTAGCATTTCCTTTGTTGTTTGTTTGTTTTGCTTTTTGGAGGGGGAAAGGTAGGGCAATTGGGGTTAAGTGACTTGCCCAAGGTCACATGGCTAGTTTTTGTGTTAAGTGTCAGAGGCTGAATTTGAACTCAGGTCCTCCTGAGTCCAGGGATGGTGCTCTATTCACTGCGCCACCTAGCCACCCTCAGCTAGCATTTCTTAATTACTTGTGTGACCTCTTTAAGGTGCCGGGGTCCAAAGGTAGAAAGTAACTGAGCCCTGAAGGAAATACTAAGGCCCTCCCTCTCAGAGAGCTCAGGGTCTCATAGAAAATAAGACACAGGTCCAGACGGCAGCTGTGAAACCACCATTAGGTGAGAATTGTTTTGTGTTAGCTCAGGACAAGGGCTAATAGAGGCCCTGGCAAGTGCCGGGCTTTCAGTAGGTGGCATCATGTGACCTTGCTCATGTGGCCAGGCCTCCCTCCTGGGCTGTGCTGCTGACAGCCGAGGCCCTGCCTGGGATCCCCATCGCTGCAGGGCCCCCAGCCAGGCTCCCTTCCCTCCCAGCCCAGCTCGGCCTCTCTGTCGGGCCTTGCCTCCGCCCCTCAGCCTTGCCCCTATGTGGCTCCTTTGTCTTTGACCCCGTTTCCCAGCTCCCCTTTCCGTGTGGCCTTCTTGAGAGCGGAGACTAGTCCTCCTCATTGCATTTCTGTCCCCAGCACTCAGCCCCGTGCCTGGTATTTGCTTCATAAATGCCATTTCTGTGTCCGTGTGTCTTGTGCTGTTTGGGCCATTCCCAGCTCAGCTGCGATGCTGCTGCATCACTTCCTTCATGCTCAGGCACAGGATCAAAGGCTCGTTTGAAGGAAGGACCCTAGAGATGTTTTAGTCCATCCCCCTCCCATTTACAGATGAGGAAACAGACCTAGAGAGGAGAAGGGACTTACTTGCCCAGGGTCCTAGGAGTGGAAGCATCTGAGCTGGCATGGAGCCCAGGCCCGGGCTCTCTCTCCGCTGCTTATGATGCCTCGGAGAATGACCGTTAACTTTTGTTTTTGATTGAGCTCTGCTTTGAAAATGAGGAATCCCTCCCTCGGAGATTTGTCAGGGAGATCTTGGTGTGCTCGTGGATGCAAATGAGTCAGCCCTGGGCCAAGCCAGCGCAATCAGAGTGGATTTGCCCTTGGCTGAGGCCAGGTGGGAGGCCTCAGTTCATTCCTTTACTTAGTAGGAGAGAAGGGACTGGCAATAGGATGGATGGCTGCCCCTGCCCCAACCCCAGAGCAGTCATCCCCTTCCTGGATCCTCTCACTTTCCCACCATTTTGTGTCTGGCCTGTTGGGATGGGCAGCCAGCGGTGTGTGGCTCTGGAGGTCTCTCCCAGACTCACTCCTGCGCACATCTCCAGGGCCTCACCTTTGGATCATCTGCATTCTAACCTTCCTTCATACTTGCCTTGGGAGATTTTCAAGGTCACACACAGGTGCTTTGTGAAGCTGGGTGAATCCAGGGGGTCATCTGGCGTCCTCTCCTGGACAGCCTGGCCCAGGCAAGGAAGGCTGGGGTACTCATTTAGCCCTGATGCATTAAGCTAATGGCTGCTCAGGAACTTAGTATCTCTGAATTATTGGGGAGCCCATTATGCATCGAAGAGCTGACCTCTGGGCCACTCTCCTCACCTCGACTTCCTGAACCCTTTCTCCCTTGTTTCCCCTTCCTCCAGCTGGGCTGGCAAGGAATCAGCAGGAGGCTGGAGATGGCTTTAAAGGAAACATTGTTGGTCATTGAAGAGGTGAAGGCACGAACCTTGGAAAGGCCCACAGACATTTAACCAGTAGTCGTAAAACATCTGGTGCCTGTGAGGCCTTGTGCTTGGGGCCAAAGTTGTGAGCGAGAAGGGGCTAATGTGACTGGAAGAGGAGCTCTAGGCATGTACTTCTTAAGACACATGGGAATGAGGCAGATGGATGGTCTTGGCCACACAGGGGTCTGAGGTCTTGCCTCCCTGTGCTTTGTCTGGTCTTCCCTCCTCTGGTGGAGGCCAGTGTGGGGGATGTTGTAGAGGAAATTTGTGTTGGGTGTGGACAGAATGAGATGAGCTACAGAGGAGGGTCTCCAAGGTTCTTCCAGATCCAGGAAGACTGTGGGGACAGGGGAGGTGGGAAGTAGAAGGGACCCCACCTCTAGCAAGGACAGGCCTCAGCAGCAAGTGTGAGAGAGGCTGCTCAATCCTGTTGGAGGAAAGTTTCAGGAATTCAGCCCAGCATAAGACCAGAACCCCAAAGCTTCCTGTTGGGAGGTGTCCTAGAGGGGAAACACATTATGTTGAGAGGCCAAGGAGGCCTAGATGGTGGCAAGAGCCCAGGTTCTGGGGCTAAGGGCCTGTGTTCCTGCCCCTGCTCTGCCATGGCCCTGCCCCTCTTCCTAGCTAGCAGCCGTTCAAGAATCGGCAGCTTTCAGAGAAGTAACGGGAGTCCCTCCTTTGGTGTCATGTTCTGGCAGAAATCCTTGGAGCTGCTGCCGGTACGGGGCTGGGATCACGGGTGGGCACATGGCTTTCAGTTCCTGCTTTTGGGAGGACCCAGGTCCTCTGGAGTCATTTCCACTGGGTCCTTTGGCCTGCCAGGATGTTCCCATCTTCTTTTTAACCAGTTCTTCTGCCCGGCAGCCTGGCCCCATCGCTGCTGCTGTGTTGGATGTGGTAGGTAGGGCTTGCCCCAGTTAGCACAGGACTGTTGTGGAGGCCACAGGGGTCCTGGGGGAAGGAGGGCCCACGCCTGGCACCCCACCCTTGTGTGTTTGAGCCTGATGGGATTGAAGGACGGCTTTAGAAATTCACTGTTTCCATGGGGAGGGGCTCTCGTTGCCACTTTCCCTTCGTGTGGATTCCTTGAAACAGTGTTTTAGCAGGTAGGCAGTGCAGGGGCCGTGGGGACAGAGATGGAGGCTGCTATTGGCACATTCCCTCTTTGTAAGCTAAGACCCCCACACTCTGGGGGGCAGACGTGGTCTCTCTAAGCACCAAGCCCCTTTTTTCTAATTGCATCTCTGTGTCCCTGGAGGCTAGCCTGATGGACCAGTGGGTGCCATGGTGCACGAGGTTAGGAGGACCCGGATTCAAATGAGGCCTCAGATACTTACTAGCTGCATGATCCTGGACAAGTCCCTCATCTGTAAAATGGGTATGATAATAGCCCTGGTCTCTTAGAGGCTTTAAAGTGCTATGTAAATACTAGCTCTTGTTGTCATTGTTACGCATAATCAGTGGTGAATTAAATGGAAATCAGTCAGTTATGCAGTATTTATTAACTGCTCACTCTGTGCCAGGCTCCAGCTCCGGGGTTACAAAGAATGGCACAAACCAGACCCAGCTCCCAAAGATGTTTGCAGTCAGATGGGGGAGATGAGGTACGGATAAGAAATGGGCAGGTTGGAGATCAGGAAGGCCTTGGAGGGGCTTTGGAGAACGTGGGGTGTCAGCGGAGACTTTGAGCAGGAAACCGGGGCCCAGGAGGCAGCCATGAGGAGGGAGGCCTTTCTCGGGGTGGGGAGCAGCCAGGGAAGCTCAGTCTAGAGCTGGAAAGAAGGGACCACGTGGGCTGGAGAAGGGTGTGAGAAGCCTGGAAAGGCAGAAAGAGGGCTTTGAGAGACAAATGGGGCTTCATGTTTGATCCTGGAGGTAACAGTGCTGTTGCAGTTTATCAAATGGGGGGGGAGGTTGTATGTGAAATATTGCTCTGACAGCTGAGTGGAGGATGGCCTGGAGTGGGGGGAGATGTCAGGCAGCTGACCCCCCTCCCTCTGCAACCATTGCTGCATCCAGACTGGAGGAGCTGGGGGCCTGCACCAGGGTGGGAGCTGGGGGCTTGCGCCTGGAGGGGTTGGGGGCCTGTGCAGGGAGGGGCTGGGGGCCTGCGCCTGGAGGGACTGGGGACCTGCACCAGGGTGGGAGCTGGGGCAGAGGAGATTGGAGAGATTTTGGGAAGGTGAACCTGACAAGACCTGCCCGGTGATGGGATGTGGGGGGTGAGCCTGGGTAACCAGGAGCATGGTGCAGCCCTTGGCAGTGATAGGGAGATTTGGAAGAGGAGAGGGTTTGGAGGAAAGGGAACAAGGTCAGTTCTGGACTTTTGAGTTTCAGGACATCCAGTGTAAGACGTCTGAGAGGCAGCTGGAGACAGGAGCCTGGAGCTTGGGAGAATTCGGGACAGGACAGGTTGTCTGAGACCCCTCAGCATGGAGGTGGGAGCTGAGGAGATCCCTGAGTAAAGCCGTCTGGCGTGGGGCTTTGTGGGCAAAGGTTGGGCTTCCCGATTCTGCCCCCCTTCCTCCGCTCAGCCCTCCCTGAGATGGGCGCAGACTGACTGATGCAGGTTATACACGCGCAGTCATGTCAGACATTTCCAGATCAGTCGTTTTGTGGGGGAAAGCTCAAACCAAAGAAATGAAAGGATGTGAAAAATAGTCTGCTTCCATCTGCCTTCGCACTCAGACTCCATCAGTTCTCTCAGGAAACAGCATTAGGGAAGGAGTCTGAAGCGAGAAGAGGAGAGGGCCCGGGCCGGAGCCTGGGGGAGCTGCCAGGGTGCCTGGGTGTGCCCTGGGGAAGATCCGGCAGAGGGGCCTGAGAGGGAGTGGTCAGAGAGGTAGGAGAAGAGCCAGGAGAGGGGCCCGGGAGGGCGAATGGGTGTGGGGCAGAGACTCTGGTTTTGAATGGAAGTGAGTAAGAATGGCGTTGTGAGCCTTCTGCTAGACTTCCTGCTCCATGAGGGCAGGGTCATGGGGAAGGAGCCTGACGCAGCGCTTTGGGATCAGGGGATGGCGGTTCACAACCTGCTGCTGCTGCTTACTCGCTGTCTGCCCTGGCCCAGTTCACGAGCATGTTGGTAAGGAAGGGGTGTGGACTGTGTGGTGTCACAGACCTTTCCCAGACCAGTGATGAGATTTAAACTGTCTTTCTGCCAGTGTGAGCAGCAAGGTGACTGACTTAGGAGGCAGAAGCCTGGACCCTGACCCAGGAAATCCTGGGTTCAAGGCCTACCTCAGACACATACTATCTGTGACTTGGGGGAGCTCTGGGCCACAGGGCTCAGACCCACAGCTCAGGGGCCACAGGCAGCCTGTAGTGCTCCTGAGTGCTGCCAGAACCTGATTAAAATGGTATTGGGAACTATTTAACAAAATGCGTAAAAATGCAATAAAATATGCAAGGTTACATTTTAAAAATCAGCCAACATGTGGCCCACAGAGATCCCCAAGTGCCTGTCCTTGGCCCATTTCTCCTTGAGTTGGACGCCCCTGCTCCAGGCAGTGTCTAAGGGCACTAAGCTGCAGTTCTAGGTGGTGTCTGAGGGCACTAAGCCACGGCTCTGGGTTGGATGCCTCTGCTCTGGGCAGCATCTGAGGGCACTAAGCCTTGGCTCTGGGTTGGCAGAGGGAGTTTCCATATCTGGGAGTTCATTTCCCAAACTGGTTAAATTGTCAGCCTAGTCCTCAGACCTGTCTGCCAGAACAAATGTTCTTTAGAATGCAGGAGGTGCTCAGGAGATTGCCTAGTGCTGGGAATTTTTTATTTTGAATTTCCAGGCCTGAGCCTGAGTCTCCTCTATTCACTCCAGCAATGCTCTCTTTGTGCCTGGTGGTTCTTGGGTGCTTAGTTGTGTGAATTGTTTATATCGAGGATGATGGAGTATAGAGAGGGCCTGGGACAAAGGAGCAGGAAAGCCTCTGTGGGATATAGGCACAGGTGTCCTAAAGAAGGCATTTCCTCCCTTGGCTAGCCAGTAGCTGAATTGCAAAAAAAGTCCAGCTTCCAGATGTTCTTCCTTTTTCGTTTCCTGGCCCTATTTTGTAGCTTTGGGGTTTTTTTTTGGGGGGGGGGGGCAGAGATGGGCCTTTTTCCTGATCTTCTAACATGTAGTATCCAGTTGTGATTTGGATTTATGAGAAAGGGGAGGCCCACTGGTGGTTCCCGATGTCAACTGCTTTGGGCAAGCAGATGTTCCAGTGATCTGGGAAATAACTCAGAACAGTTGAGCCTTGCTTCTTTCCCTTCCCCCTCCAATTGTTGGTCTTGCTGGGTGATAATAGTAAATGATGCTGGGAAGAAAGGTAAGTCTTTGATTTCTGGTGGATTCTCCTGGATGTTGTTTGAGGCAATTGTGCCGAATGTCTGGGAAGGAGCCTGAAAATGACGCATGATTTTTGTCTTCCAGAGGCCAGAGCTCAGAGTGACTCACCATGTCCCAATCAGGAGATAAAAAGGTAAACTCCTTGTTTTGTGCTTAAATGTTGGAAAAGTGCATTCTGTCACTGAGACAGAGCTTCCCAGAGAAGTTCACTGATTGGAACTAATGTGTGCACGCGCAGGGACTCTGATAACAAACCTTAGAACTTTGTGATGCGTGTTATTGGAGTGATAGAAATTCAGGAGAGAAATGCAGTTCTTAGTAGAGTTATTATAGACTGGAGAGTTAGAAAGATTAGGAAAAAAAACCCTTTTTTGAGATAAAGGATCTTATAGACATTTCCCAAAGAGAATGAAGGAAACTTTTCTTTTTTTATGAATTAAGTATGTTGTTATCCTCACACTCCTTTTTGCAGTTTTATAATACTAGAGCCTCCAGCTCTTTGCTTTCAGTCTGGAAGCCCTGGTGGCCATTGTTTCTGAGTGTATTCACCAGGTGGGTGTGAGAGCTCTTCCCAGAGTGGAGTGGTCTGAATTGTAGGAAGCGGTACAGAATAACGGGACTTGTGTCAGATCTGTGTTCAAATTCTGGCTCCGACATGGATTATGAGCAAGTCCTTGACCCTTTCTCAGAGTCTGTCTCCTCATCCATGAAATGGAAAAGTTCTTTGCCTTCTCTCCTTCTGAGGGTTAGTGTGACCCTTGAATCCAGGTGGAAGTGTGAATTAATGCATATTCTTGTGCATCCGCTTGTCTGCCTGCCTGTGGCTTATCATTGGGGCAAGCTTCTAGAGAGGCCCTTGCTTTGTGAGCCTTGCAGTTTTTATTTCCAGGGCTAATCTCTGGAGCCTCTGCAGATCTGTGAAGCTTTTCAGTTCTCCTGCACTTGTCCTTGTGGACAAAGGGCAGCTCATGTCACATCTTCTCTCTTCTATCACCTTCATTTTGCCCAGGATCTGGAGATTGTGGCCCCAGGAGGCTTGGGGACTTAGCCCAGGGCAGCTCACTGGGTGGGGGGCAGCAGCCCAGTCTCACTGAGGGCTCCCGACTACCAGGCTTTCCTTTGCCCATGATGCCCTCCTGTCTCTCATGGAGTATACGAGGAAGTCTTTTACTTTTTTTTATTTTTAAAAATTTATTTAGCATTTTATTTTCCCCCAATTACATGTAAAAACAATTTTTAACATTGGTTTTTAAAATTTTGAGTTCCAGATTCTCTCCTCTCTCCCCAGCCACCTCATTAAGGCAAATCATTTGATATCGGTTATACATGTATAGTCATTGCAGATATATTTACATATTAATTATGTGAAAGAAAACATAGACCAAAAAAATTCAAGAAAAGTAAAGTAAAAAAACCCTGCTTCGGTCTGCGTCCAGACACCGGCAGTTCTTTTCTCTGGGGATGGATGGTATTTGCCACCCTGAGTCCTGTAGAGTTGCCTGGGATGACTGCGTCACTGAGAACAGCCAAGGCACTCGCAGCTGATCAGCCGCAGTGTCGCTGTCACTTTGTGTCAGCTCATGGAAGCCCTTCCAGGTTATTTTTAATTTAGTCAATTTATTTATTTTTAGTTTTCAACATTTAAATTTTCTCCCCCTTCCTCCTTCTTCCCCAAGACAGCATGCAGTCTAATAAAGGCTGTACATATACATTCCTGTTGAACATATTTTCATATTAGTCATGTTGTATAGAAGAATTAGAACAAATGGGAGCGACTGAGAGGAAGAAAAAAACAAAACAGAAAAGAAAAGTCTGCTTCGCTCTGCATTCTGACTCCATGGGTCTTTCTCTGGATGGGGATGGCATTTTCCATCATGAGTCCTTTGGAATTGTTTTTGGTCCTTGCCTTGCTGAGAAGGGCTAAGTCTATCAAAATCAGTCATCCCAGGCTGTGGCTCCTACTGTGTACAAGTGTTCTCCTGGTTCTGCTCCCCTCACAGCATCAGTTCATATAAGTCTTTCCAGGTTTTTCTGAAGTCCGCCTGCTCATCATTTCTTATAGTGCAGCAGTATTCCATTATATTCCTATACCATAGCTTGTTGAGCCATTCCCCATTTGATGGGCATCCTATACAAGGAAGTCTTGTAACTAGAGATCTTACAACTTCCTTTTTTCAGGTGGACCCTGAGATTGCTATGAAGAGTTGATGAATTTGTGTTCTGGGAGAAGATTGCCTGCATAGTCTTCTCCCTGCCCTCTAGTCTTATACTCTCTTTCCTAAGTCTCTTTCCCACCTCACCCTGCCCTCGCATTGTGCCTCAGGAGCCCTTGTCTTCCTGGTAACAAACTGTCATCTTCTCATCCTCCATCTCTTTGCAATTGCAGAAACCTGGTTCTTCCCTGAGGACCCTGCAGGCCTGAACACTTTGTCCTTTCTCTCCTAGCCCTGATGTTCTGAGCCAGGAAGGGAAGGAGGCAGCATGCATCTTGTTGCTTGCCGCCACAGCCAACCCTCCCCTATGTGGTACCCACACTGGCTGGCTCCCTTGGAGCTCTTTTGTGATGCCCTGCTGTACAGGATGGATTTTGAGCATTATGTGGCTGAAATCCACTTGCCCTCTAATTTTCTGTTTTACCAGTGGCTCCTGTGCCCATGTGGTTGTGGAATGAGTCACGCTTGGTGAATAGAACAGGGAGAGCTGGTGTTGGACATTGAGGTGGGGGGGGGGGAGAGCCTCGGGAAGGCTGGCAGGGGAGGGTGGACATGAGGTGAACTCATGTCCTGAGCTGGAGCTCGTGCCTGCCCCGCAAATCCCTTTCCTGGTCTGAAGAGTACGGGTTTGGCTAGGTGGGGCCCCACTCATGTAGCACGTGGAACAAATGTCCTTAGGTGCGCTGGGGTTTCACCGTTGCACTGATCTCCACATACTGGGCATGTTGCTGCCATCTCATTAATTCAGAGTCTTCTTTTCCAGCTTCCTTCTGAGACGGCGGGCTATGTGGGATTCGCCAATCTGCCGAACCAGGTGCACAGGAAGTCTGTCAAGAAGGGTTTTGAGTTCACCCTCATGGTGGTTGGTGAGCCTCTTTCCTTCTTGAGACTCCAGGGGCCTTCTGCTTTCAGCGCTCAGTTAGGTTCGGTTCTGATCAGGACAGGGCCGGCCGTCCCGTGTGGCCAGCGTTTCTCTGAGGAGTCACCCTTTCACATGACTCTCGTTTGTTCCCAGTGAATTTCGGCTGGACCCTCTTTTTGATCGCAGAACGGGCGTTTAGGGAGCGTGGCTCATGTATTAGGCATTCGCTGAGGAGGGCAAATGTGAGCCAGTGTCTGCCCTCAGGAGGCTTCCTTTGAATGGGGGGATCCAAGGCACTTGTAGAACTCTGTAGAGATGCCGTGTACCACGGATACAGAGGATTTGGGGAAGGAGTGCGATGGCAGCTGTGGGGCAGGGGAGAGGGAGTGTATGCGTGTGTGGGGGGCAGCCAGTGCAAAGGCGTAGAGATGGGAGAAACAGCAAGTTTGCTGGGATGGCTCAGTCGGAGAGTGTGGACAGGGCATTAGTGTGTAAACAGGCTGAAAAGGTGGGAAGGGGCTGAGTGGTGAAGAGCCTGCAGAGGCATCCGTATGGGATCCTGGGTCTCCTCTGACTTTGGTCTCCACTGAGGTTCTCCCCTTGTGCTTCGTGGTGGGTTGGAGGTGATTTTGGCTCCCCAGTGTTATCCCCATCAGCTCTCCTGCAGGGAGAGGCCCTGTGGACACACCTCACCCAGGGCTGGCTGTTGAGTGTCAGATCCCCTGAGAGCTAGCCTGGCTGACCATGGAAGGGAGTAGATCTTTCAGGGGTTGGGGGCGGAGGAGGGGAGGTGGACTATCTGGGAGGGGTCCAGGAAAAAGTGGTATGGGAAGTTTATGGCAGAAGAGAGAACTCAAGGGGGCCTCACGGAGGAAGTGCATCTGAAGTGAACCTTGGTCAAAGGAGGGAGGGATTTCAGCAGCTAGATATGGGGTTGTGAGGCGGGAGCGGGGGTGGTGGTGTTTATTCCAGGCATGAAGGGATGGCGTGAACAAAAGTAGAGGAACGGGATAGAGACGGATGAGAATGGGGGATGGAGAGAGGGACCTCACTTAGCTGGAGTCCCAGAGATGTGGAGGGGACTAGTATGAGGTAAGGGCTGCACAGGTAGATGGCAGGTCGGTTGAGGAAGGCCTTGAATGCCAGGGCTAGGAATGGATACTTTAGGAGGTATGATAAGGCTTTTGGCAGATGATGCCTGTGACTGCAGAGGTGCAGCAGGAAGTTTAGTCGGGTGGCACAGAGAAGGTGATGGAGAGGAGACAGAGGGGAGGCAAGAGGCCCAGAAGTGCTGAGCACCTCAGTGAGGCCAATGTCCCCCCATTGTCCCCACTTGGACTGTGTGTTAGGCCGTAGGATGCTGAAGACAGAGTTGGGGCCCTAGGAGAACCCTGAGTCCAGCTGATGGAAGCCATGGGATTTCTGTAGAAGGATGGAGGTGAAGACTTGAGTGCAGTGAGCGGGTTAGCCAGAACAGTAAAAGCTGAAGTATTGAGTTCAGTATATCCTGGGGTGGGTGTTGGCACAGTGTGGCCCCAAGCTGGGGCCAGAGACGAGGTCAGCAGGTCCTGCCTTCAGAATGGAAACAAACCCAGACCTCATACGTCGGTCATCTCTGATTTCTGAAGCACGTTTTCCTACCGTGTGGTGCTAAACAGTAAGTGGCAAGGTGGGGTCTCCAAAAGTGAGGTCTGAAAGCGTTGCCAGGCAGGCAGCATCCTGGCGCTCTGCTGGCTCGCCATGTCTGTGGAGGACGGAAGAATCATTGCTGACATTGCTTCAGGCAGTCTGACCTGCCACGCAGCCTGGGAACCTGGGGAGAGCAGGGGTGAGGGCTTGCCATGGAGCAGGCTTCCCATCCCCCTTGTCTTTCTGCTTCAGAAATTGAGACTTTATTTCACATTTATTATATGTGTATTTTTGAATTTTCTATTGATCTTTTGTTTTTATATCTTCATTTCCAAATATTCCATCTACCCTCCTTCATACAATCATCTCTTATGACAAAGAAAAAAAAGAGGAAAAAAAGTCCATCAGCATTAACCAGTCTGGCATTATCGTCATCACCACACGTTTATAAAGTACCCACTGTGTGCCGAGCTCTGGGTGTGCCAGGAAAGGCTGGCTTTAAGGTCGCTGCCTTCCAGGAGCTCGCCGTCCAAGGGGGAGAGGGCGAGTAAATAGGAGGGCTCTGGTCTGATGGCACGTTCTGGCTCCCACCTACATGGTCCCCGGCTGCCTCCAGAGCTTGAGAGCAGTGTGTTCTCATGTCTCCTTGGGGCTGAGCTCGGTCATTGAGACTCTCTATTTGGGTCCTGGTTATTTTCCCAGTTCTGCTCCTAGTGCTACCAGCAGGATCCCACCCGTACCATTCCTGTGGTGTGGCCTGTCTGGCTGGTTCCCAGTGAGGGGCACTAGGCAGTGTGGCTGTTGGGATGTCAGTGTGCTTGGTATATCTCACTTCCTATCCTGGACCCCCTTGGGACGTCACAGCTAACAGTGGCTGCTCTGGATCGCCTCATTCCAGATTGCCTGTTCATTCTGAAGCCACTGTCTGCCCAGCCCCTGGGGCTTGGGAAGCCTGTTAGGGTTCCCCTGATCTCCTTTGATTCGCCCACCCCCTTTGTGTCCTGGCCAGTGGGTGGCAGAGCCTGGCCTGGAGCCTAGGGCTTCTGCCCTCTCGACCTGCAGGAATTTTGTCCTTGCTCTCCTGTGGATGTTTTCAGTTCTCACTCGTTTTATGTTTCTTGATGGACTGGCTAACCAGCCCCTTGGGATGATCTTGTGGTCGTAGAGTTCTTGTGGTGGGTCCGCTCTGGTGGAGGCAGAGTCTTGTCTCTCTGCTCAGTGTCAGGAGCAGGACACACTGGCATCACCTTCAGGCTGCTGCAGTGACTCTGGAGCCCCAGGACCACGGGTCTTGAATTGGCAGGGAGGCTCGTCTGAACTTTGAGCCAGTGACCAGGTGGAGGTCTGGTTCTCTTGCCCCCTTGGCATCATGACTTTCTTAATCTCTGTTGCAGTGGTTCTTGGATTTTACTGAGTGAAAGGAGGAGTCCAAAGGAAGGTCATGGTGAAGTGTTGAAGCTTGTAAAATTGCCCAAGTAAGAGTTCTGGCCACTGCGGGAGCAGAAGTGAGAGTCTGGCAGTGGGAGGGTGCTGTGCACACCCCAAGGACATCCAGAAAGTCTGGCAGGGCCGGGGTCACTCCTGCTTCAGAGCACGGTAGCTGATCGACCCTTTGGAATGAATCAAGTTGGAAACAGGTCTTTTGTCTGAATTCATACCCATTTGGACCCTTGTTTTTGGAGACTCTGGCTTGACTTTATTTCCCCCCAGCCCAGTTTACCTTGTGGACTCTGACCCTCCTGCACTGTTGGCCTTTAAACTCAGTCTTCCTGTCTCTAAGCCCATACCCTACCCACTATGCCACCTGGCCTCCAAGATTGGGTCCCAGAGGACACCGGGATGGTGATAATGTGCAAGATTGGCCTGATATGCCAGTACGTGGAATCCTTCCCCCTCATGTGGGAAGGCCAAGTGACGTATAGACATCGTCATGACAGACTGACACTTCTCCCAGTCAGTAAATGTTTACTAAGCACCAGCTGTGTGTGAGGCCCCATGCTAAGGGACGAGGGTCACAGCGCAGCAGAAGTCACCCTTGTGGAGAGACAAGTGTCATGGTGCTCTTCAGAAGGATGCCCTAAGGAGACCCCATTGTACTGAACTAAGACCAGGCATCTCTGGGTCTTTCTTGGCAGCCTTCCCTTCAGGAGACCTGGGTCCAGGGCTTGCTCCCTGAGGGAGAGAGCGGGGTTCTCTGGAGACCCCCTGGCGACTCTGTGCCGGCTATACCCATGAGGATAGAGAGTGAGGAGAGGCGCAGGTGGCCAATCCTCTGCAGGGCTGCCTGGGCCTCAGAGAGGACCCATCGCCTGGACCAAACTTCAGGGCCTTCCATATGGGAGGCCTCTTCTCTGGGGACCAGCTTCTCACTGCACCACCTGCTTCTGAATCACCTCAGGGGAGCAGCTGCTTGTCCTGTTAGTTTGGGGGTGTTTGCTTAGTCGACACAGTCAAAAATAGCCCATTGTCAGTTCTGATAAACAAGATTGGCTATCAGAGGAGGCGATACTGGTTCTGATTTTTTCAGGAGGAGGAGTGGCTCCAGGAGTAACGGGCCTGCTTTTCCTCTGGGTCCTGCATGGACTTCCAAGGTGGATTCCAGACATACTTCAGGCCGCGGCTCTTTGGTTAGAATTAAGGGTTGAGCTCAGCCCCAGGGCTCAGAGAAGACAAGCCTGTGGACATTGGATTTCTGGTTTGTTTGCTTGAGAAAACAAACCACCTGCCAGAAAACATCTCACAAGGATTAGTTAGGGGATCTTGGGGTGCTTAGTCCAGAGAGGAGAAGCTGGGAGGCAGAGGAAAGCTGTTGGGAGAATCTGGAGGCTTCGTGGCCCTCCCCGCCCCTCTTCAGCTCAATAGAAGGAAAAGGCCCCAGCAAGCAGCAGCTCCAGAGCCGAGGGGGCCGTGTCCCGGGGTGGGGGGCGCTTCAGGCAGATGGGCTGTTGTGGAGGGGGCTGCGCCTGTGGGACCGTGACCTCTGAGGGCTGCGGTCTGTTTGTACCTTGTCCTGAATCAGAGGAAGTCGTGTTGCCAGTTGTGTTTAAGATGGTTTATGAAAAGGAATCAAAGCTTAGGTTTGATTTCCTGTGGGGGCAGGTCAGGCCAGGGGAGACTTCAAAGCCCACAGCGAAGGTGCACGTGAGTGATGGGGCTTCTGGGTGTCCTGGAACAAGAGGAGCCCCCATGGCCCAGGCCTTTGGCCCAGGCCCGTTCAATCACTTACACTGAGCATCTGGATGAAATGTCTGGCTAGGTCCACACTCAGAGCTCTCCCCCTTTTCTGGGTCTCCCTCAGGGGTGTGAAGGCAGCTGTCCAATATGGAGGGTGGGGGGTGGGTCCTGCATTCCTGCCTGGAGCTTGGGGTGGGTGTTGGGGCATACTGAAGAGAGCAGCATGCTGAACCGCTGGTTTTACTTCCAGGTGAATCTGGCTTAGGAAAATCCACCCTGATTAACAGCCTGTTTTTGACTGATCTTTATCCAGAACGATACATTCCTGGAGCGGCAGGTATGTGGGACACGGGCATGTCTGTTGAGTCAGGCCAGTGGGCATGAAGGCTTGGGAGAGCAGAATGAGTCCGAGCCCTGCCCAGGGCACCAGTGATGTGGCCAGTTGTCAGGCCAAGGACCTTGTCTGAGCCATGTGTGTGCATGTATGCGTGTGTGTGTGTGTGTGTGTGTGTGTGTGTGTGTGTGTTTGTGTGTGAGAGAGAGAGAGAGAGAGAGAGAGAAGTTCTGGGGAGCAGCCCAGCCTCAGGCTTGTTGGAGGGAGCCCCTTGGGGATGTGCAGGGCTGAAGGCAGCCCTTCCCTTGTGCTGTCCAAGTTGTTGTTTTCAGTTGGGGTTAAGTGACTTATCCAGGCTCACACCAGGAGGCTGGATTTGAGCTCAGATCCTCCTGACCCAGGGCCCACTGTACCACGTAGCCATCTGCCTGCCCTCTGCTCTTGAGGAGTTTACTGTGGTTGGGGGAAGCTGGGGTACTGAGTGGCCCCTGCGGCCTGGCCTTGGCTGCCTTCCTCTGGCTTCTACCACAGGCTGTGGGTGGGCCAGAAGGGTGTGTGTGGTGGTGGTGGGGTTGTTGGCTGCCTGGAGCAGGTAGGATAGTGATCCTTCGCTCCTGGAGGACTGGTCAACGCTCCCACTCGGTCTCTGATTTATCCCTCTCGTCCTTAGAATCCCTTCTCCACCAAGCAGGCAGTGTGCCACTTAAGGAGAAGCTCAGTGTGTTCTGCACCGGGGGCTCCAGGTGGTGCGGGACCTGGAGTCAGGAAGATCTGATTTCGGATGCTGCCTCAGATACTTCCTAGCTGGGTGACCCGGGACCAGTACTCCCCTCTCTGGGCCTCAGTTTTCTTATCTGTATATGGGGTAATAACAGCAGGTACTTCACAGGATGGGTGTGAAGATCAAGTGAGTTTATACACATAGCGTGTGTTAGAGGGGGTTTCCCCAAGCTGTGTTCTACCTGTGCAGTGTGCCTCCAGCCTCCGGAGGGGTGGTGCTGGGCTCACTCCAGGGGCTCACCTTTGGACGGCTAGCAGCCGGCCCAGACGCCCCCTGAAGTCCATGCTGCCAAGGCTCTGGGGAGCAGGGCCCACCTCGGGGGGTTTCTCCAGGGCCTGCAGGGGCAGCCTGCTGGACAGAGAATCCCTTTACCCTGGCAGAACATCTACACTGTGAACTGTCCATTTTTTCTCCCAGAGAAAATTGAGAGAACGGTTGAGATTGAAGCTTCAACAGTGGAAATTGAGGAGCGAGGAGTGAAACTCCGGCTGACGGTGGTCGACACACCAGGCTATGGAGATGCCATCAACAGTCAAGACTGGTACGTTGAGCTGGGCTTGGCAGGTGCCAGACCTGTGATGTCATGGCTTCAGAGAAGTCCCAGCTGGGAGAGTCTCTCCCCTGGCATGGAGGGTGCTAACTCTGGGCCTCAGATTGGCACGAGGCAGAGGCCTTGCCTCAGGCTGGCCGAGGTGGGGCTGGGCTCACTTACTGTGTGCTGGGGGCTGGGACACAAGACAGGCAGAAACCTGGCCTCTGGCCTGAGGGAGCTTACACACCAGGAGCGGAGTCTCTCTGCTCTACAGATTGCCTCTCATTTCATTGCTTAGTATTTTCTCAGTGGTTCAACCTGGCTGTTCAGTGTAATAAGTGAGTAGGTAAAGACAAATTGTTGATGAAAAAGGAGATTTTAGGCCAGGCAGGTTTGTACACGGGGCCTCTTCCATCTGGTCACCTTCAGGAACACCCTCAGTGGGGATCACCAAGGGCTGCGGGAGCTGCTTAGGCGGGTGTCACACTTCTGTTCAGTATTTGTCTCCTTTTGTTCCTGTTGTCCTTCTCTCTCCAGTACAAGGGCCTGCCACGCACTGTGAGGGGAGCGTGAGCATTCCAGGGCACTCCCTTCTGGTGAGCTTTTTGGACTTAGGCTGCTTGCTCAGAATGGCAGAACTGGGAGCAGGGGCAAGGTTGCAGATTCTGCTGTGTGGAGAAAATGCTTCTATAGCTCCTTCTGTCCAGCAGAGGCCTCAGGGTCAGGTTGTGTGGTCCCTTGTCTATCTGTCCAGGTACAGCCAGTATGGGCCAGAGACCCCTTCCAGCTTGGAGATACTGTGATTCCATGTCTTCCTGGAGGCACCACAACTGTGTGTGTGTCACTAAGGAAAATGGGAGGAGAGGCAGAGAACAGGGCAGGGGGCTGAGGCCAGGCCTTCTTGGGGGCCTCTGCAGTGCTTGAGAGCAACAAGCTGCCCTAAGCACTTATTAAGAGCCCACTGTATGCCAGGCCCAGTGCTGGGGATAGAGAAGCAAAAATGAAATAACCCCTACCCATTCATTGGTGCAGTGTGCATGCGTGCGCACACACACACATACACACCAAAGGTAGAGCAGCCTTGGCAAGGAAGGCGTGAAGAGCCCGAGGACTTGCCAAGGCCTCCCGTGGCACATGGCCCTTGGGCTCACTGTGTGAGGAAGCCAGCAATGCCTGGAGGGCGATGTGAGGAGAGGGAACCCTTCTAGTCATGGGGCTCAGCCAGTGTTTGATTATAATAATAAACAGCCTTTCGGTAGCACCTACTACATGCCAGGCATTGTGCTAAGTGCTCTTTACAAACATGATCTCATTTCATCCTCACAACAACCCTGGGAAATAGGGGCTCTACCCCCACTTTACAGGTGAGAAAATGAGACAAATGGTGAAGTGACTTGCCCAGGGTCACACAGTCAGTAGGTGTTCAAGGCCAGATTTGACCGTGGATCTTCCTGATTCCAGGCCTGGTGCTCTCTTCACTGTTAAGAGTTGATCACAAAGCCTTACCTAGAGAAGCAGAACAGTGAACTTGAGGGGCTTTGTTGTTGCTGGTGACCAGCTTTTACTGACATGCTTTTACTTTCTGAGGCGCAGGCTAACAGACCATCGGTGCGTGGCTGGGGCTCGGCTGCCCCCGTGGTATTTCATTGGTGCAGTTGAGTGATGTTTGCAAAGTCTTTCAGATTTAACAACTCAGACCAAAACAGCTCAATTTTGGAAAACTCCAGCGGCAGTGGCTTAAAAAAATGTTAACAGTTCATTTTCACAGTGTTGTTTGTTGCGTAGGAGAGTGTTGTGGTCAGATCTGCACCATGACTGCTGGTTGGGGGAGATGGGAGTCAGGGAGACCAGCGAGGAGGCCCCTCACTAGTCCTGGTGACACAGGAAGGTCTGTGTGAGTGGGAATAGACATGTCACCATTTGGCCATGGATGAGGCACGTGAAGGACACGTGTGAGGGAGACAGGAGTCAGGGCGAGGCCAGGGCAGCCTCAGAAGCTGCAGGGAAGGTCAGAAGTGTGTGTGTGTGTGTGTGTGTGTGTGTGTGTGTGGAGGGGGTGGTTTGGAAGAAGGCGGAAGAGTTCAGTTTTGGACATCCCACACCAAGCGTCCCAGGAGAGCTGAGGGCTGGACAAGCCTGACTCTTAGACAAGCTGAGACTCGTCAGGTCTTGGGCAGACCTTTGAGGTGGGCAGTAAAAGTGTGCTGTTCCCGTTTTACAGAGGAGGCCTTGAGGACCAGAGAAGCTGGGCCACACAATTCAGAGGGATCAGAGGCCAGCTCTTTGTGGCCTCTCTGGGGCGCCCTCTCACCACTCTCCATCATTGGCTCGGCTTGGATCAAAGCAGGCTTTTTCATTGGGGGCTATTCCCCTGTCCTCTGAGGGAATGACTGGGATTAGAGAGCCTGGGGTTTGAGGAAGCCATTGCTGCCCAGGGCAAGGGAGGGAGGGCACAGGATGGGACCTGCTCACTGCCTGCCTGGCCCCATCTGTGTAGCCAGCCTGCTCAGCCCCTAGCCTCCAGCTCAAGTCTCCAGATTCCCTCTCCTCATAAGTAGGGTTGAGCCGGATTGTTCCCCAAAAGTGTTCTTGTGATGGGTCGCTCGCTGGCCTGGGTGCTTTCATTTCTGTTTCTGAAGCATGTTGCTGTCAATAGTTGCAGCGTCCACATGGATGGGCAGAATTCCCACGTGCCAGGCAGTGAAGGCAGGAATTATGCCAGAAGGCCAAGCCCAGGCTGAGTCTGCTGAGGCCCAGCGGGCAGCCCAGCTCTGCATTGTCAGCACTGGGAGTGTGGCCAAGGGGTGGGTGGGCCTTGAGCCTGCGACCTCTCTGCCTCTATTTATCTCTGCCGCTTCCTCTGAAGCAGATGTCTCTGCTGCTGAGAGATGGTGCGTGGGGGGACTGGGGCTGGACAGGAAAATGTGGGGAGGGTCAAGGGGAAGGACAGCTTCGCAATCGTGAATGAGGCTTCTGGCTTTTGAGTGTTCTTAGGAGTGTGCTCGCCCTTCCTGCGTCTTTGTTCTGGGCCTCCTGACATCTTGAACAGTCATGCTAAGTAGGTGCTGAAAATGCAGAATCACAGCAGCTCAGCGCCCCTTACCTTATGAGACACTCTCCCTGTTTCCCCTAGCTTTTAGAAAGGCACCATGGGTGAGGAAAAAGCATGCTGGTCTCCTGGTCCAGCTGACCCGGATTGGGATCTTGGTTTGCACATCTGTGAAGTGGGCTCACAACCACGGGGCGACCTAACAGTTAGGTTATGAGGGGAATGCTTGGTAAGCCTCTAAGTGCTGTGTAAATGGGAGGGGTCATCATGGGGAATAAATAGGACAGGGTCCTCAGGGCCTAGTGCTGAGCCTTCCCCAGCAGGTCCTTTAGAAGTGTGTCTTAAAAGGAAATCAGTTGTGTGACCATCAAGGGTGTCTCTGTGTATTTTTCATTGGGAAGTTTTGTTCATGCGAAGGTACCTGCCACCGTGTTCTCTCTTCCCTCCTACATCCCCTCCCCGGCGGCCCCAGGTGTCTGGGTTGCCTAGCTTCTTGTACCAGTGCAGACACAGTGAACATTGTTTCCCTCGCTCTGAGGCCAAGCTCTCCCTGGGACCGTCCCCCTCCTCGGCATGGCCGTCCTTGCTCTGGGCGTCTCTGGGCGCCTGCAGGAGGATAGCTGACCTCGGGGTATTTGTCCATGCTCCCCTTCACCAGGACTGGTAGCAGCTCCAGATCCATCCATGCTCCCATGGTGAGGGCACTTCTCTTCACCATCCCCTCAGTAGGTGGCCTTCGGTGATATCTCTGCTTGAAAAGGTTCATCCCTCCTGAGGCTGACCTTTTGGTGATGAGCTTCCCCAGGCTGGGCCCTGGGTAGCGGTCAGTCAGCAAGCATTTATTAAACACCTCCTCTGTGCTGGGTCCTGAGCTAAGGGGTGGGCAGGAGCTTCCATTCTGATGGGGGCAGTGGGGTGCGAAACGAAGGGCCCTCCTTCAGCCGAGGTTCCGAGGGGAGGGGCCCAGCTTCCATGGTGGGAGCTATGGGGAATGATGGGATGTTTGGGGGAGTGCAGCTGACGGGAGCTGAAGTCTGTCCGGGCCCATCCTCGTGTCCATCCGTTTGCAGTCACTCTGTCCTAGGAGGAGGGCCTTGGGGGCAGCTCTGGTGTGCCGGGTCCTGTGTTCAACCCTGAGGAGATGGACTAGTGGGAGCTGCTGTGTTGGAGGGCCTCTGCCTCCAGAGGCAGAACACAGTGCTTTTGTAGCACTTTGTCATCACGATCTTACGGCCAGGCAGACAGCATTGCCTCCATTTTACAGAGGAAGAGGCCGAGGTTGGCACCTGGAGGATGCTTTAAAAGTGCTGGGTGAACCTGCAGGGGCCCTGTCCTTGATAGCTGGTGATGGCGAAGAACTTCGGCCTCTAGGGTGTCACCATGCACAAAGTGCTGGGGCCTGAGTTCAAATCCATCCTCCAACATGTGCCAGCTGTGGGAGCCCGGCAAGGCACCTGCATGCTGTGTGCCTCAGTTCCCTCTGCTGTAAGATGGGGGCAGTGCCAGCACCTCCTTCCCAGGGTGGTGGCACGGATTTGTGAAGTGCTGTCTCCGCACTGGCTCTTGTCAGTGCCTCTCACCATGGCTCCCGGCTGCCCCTTCTCCTCTGTGGATCGTCCAAGGGCCACGAGAGCAAACTGCTTTTTCCTGCCTGGGGAGGAGCATGGCGCCAGGGCGACGGGTGAAAGATTGGCCCGGTGGGTGGACGGGCAGGCGCCAGAGTCAGGCGCTCTGGGAATTTTCTTTTTAGAATCAATCGTACAAAAGTGGTCAGCATTCTTTTTTCAGCCAGTGAGCAAGCATTGATTAAGCACCTGCTGTATGCCTGCCACATATCAATCCCTGAGTTTACCTTCTGATAGGAGAGGGATAATGCTGACGGCTGTGTGCAGACAAGACAGGAACAGCCTAACTGGGCAGTGATCCCTGGTGTGGGGTGTCTGGGAAAGAAGGTGAGGAGAGAGCCTGGTGGCCAGTGAGAGGCACCAGGCTGGGAGGAACCACTGGATTGTAGAGCCTGGGGTGAGCAGGTGTGCCGCACAGGAGAAAACGTGTCCTTGGTGGAGTGGTGGAATGGGCTGCCTCTTAGTGACTTGGGGGGTTATCCTCGCTGGAAGTCTGCAGCCCACTCTTGTGTCACCATTGGTGGAGCTAGGGCTGGCAGGGACCAGTAGGCCAGCATGGGTGGCCTTGGCAGGCTCACTGCCCCTCCCAGGGCTCTCACTCAGCATTAGTTTGAGGAGGTTTTCCTGGCCTCCGTTGTCAGTGTGTGCATTTTTCTAGCCCTGGGCGCTGTTTTATCTCCCCTGTGGTGTCCCTCACCCCCCCACCCCCAGGCTGGAACATCTGCTGTGGGTGTTTCTGGAATACAAGCACAGCACATGCCCCGACTCCTGAGTGTGGATAGCAGTGATGTCAAGGCAGGTGTTTCCTGGAAGTCAGGTGTCCCGGTGCATTGCTGCTTGCCGGGCCAGATCTGGAGGGGAGTTATAGCAGCTGGGCCAGGACAGGACATGGGGGCTGAGCCTGTTTCCACTGAAGGCTAGGCCAGGAATATTGTCCACCATTGTTCGAACTTCAGGTTCCAGGGCAGCCATCTTGGCACTTCAAGGAGCTGAGGTTTTGGGGGGGTGTGGGCACTGCCCCCTTGGTGACTGAGGAGACAGGCCCCATCCTGATGACGACCCTCTTGGTCTTGGTCTTGGCCAGAGCCAAATGAACTGTCGGCCTTTCCCCTCACCATCTTTCTGGGAGAGTAAAGCAAGTCACCAGTGAGGTGGACACTTGTGTCTCACGTGGCTTTGGAAAGTCAAACCGTCAATACTTGGGAGTATGATCGCAGCTGAGGCTGAGACGGGCCTAAAAACACCAGGAGCTGCGTGAGCGGGGAAGGGCCTTAGGACGAGGGGTCGGCCAGCCCTGGGCTCCGTTTTACTGATGGGGAAACTGAGGCTGAGGGAAGGTCACACATCTTGGGGACTTGGAGTTCAGCTCCCGTGTTTTCTTTTCACAATGCCCTTTTTCATCCTTTTATATTTCAATAGCCAAAGAACAGTACAGAGAGGGTTGTGTGGGAAGCTCCAGTTCCACTCTGTGTCCTGCTGCTCTTTTCTGTGCATTTTAGACGTGTTTCCTTGAGGATCTGTTTCCATCACTCTCCCTACCTGCCCCTCCTTGTCCACGTAAGCACAAGGAACCCACTCTTCTCTGGAGTCCCTCCTTGGGTCTGGAGTGCAGCCTGTGCCTGCCCACCCTGCGCCTCTCTGTTGCCCTCTGGGTGATGCCCAGCTTTGGCTCTGTGTGGCCATGGTTCCATAGAGTGATGCTGGTAGAAGGTCTGTATTGAATAGATCTGAGGATGCCGGTGCTAATGGGCATCCCTCCGTGACCTGCCTGTTATCAGGACAGGAAGTGTCAGGGCCAGAGGGGGCCAGAGGAGGCCAGGGCGCCTGCCTCTGAGGCTAGCTCTGTCTTCATGAGAACATCTGTGTCTGTGGTTCTGCTGCAGACCCCTGTTAGCCTCCCCACCAACAGTGTTAACTGGGAGGATACCTTGGACCAGTCACTTGTCTTTCTGCCCCATTGTAATCTCAGCATGAGGCTGATCTCTCTCCCTGTGGACATGGATGCCCAGTGATTCCCCATACAGCCCAGTGGTGGTGGCAGGAATGTCTGTCCTGCTGGACCTCTGGTTCCCTGATGCTGTGCTGTGTCCCCTGCAGAACCAGCAAACGTCACTTCATTTGAGGGGGGTTGGTATTTCTGAGTATCCCTCTTTTGTCTCCAGTCATATCCCCATTTTATAGACACACAAAGTCGGGGCTGGGGGGATTGTATCGCCAGTTATGCCAGAGAATTCCTTCCTGGGCGGCTCTTCAGACAGATCCTGAAAACCTCTTTTCCTTCTCACACTGCAGCTTCAGAACCATCATCTGCTACATCGATAATCAGTTTGAGCGGTACCTTCACGATGAGAGCGGCTTGAACAGGCGCCACATTGTGGACAACCGTGTCCACTGCTGCTTTTATTTCATCTCCCCTTTTGGTCATGGGTAAGTCAGGGCGGCAGAGGCTTTGATCTGTGTTGGTGCTGGGCTTTGCCCCCAGATCAGTGCAGAAGTAAGCCTTCTGCTGGGGGACTAGGCCATTCTGGGCCATCAGCCAGCCAGCTCAGTTAAAAGTGTCTTTGGGAACAATGCTCCCTCCTGTTCGCATTCCTGTAGGAATTGGATTTTACTCTAGAGTGGCATTGAGTTATTTCTAGAAAGGATGAACGTTGACGGGAAATGGGTAGCTCCTCCCGCAGTCCTTTCAGCCATGACTTAAACTTGGTTCCTGCCTCCATGTGCGTTTTTATTCTTCACGTAGACCTAGAGGATGGCCGTCTCTGCTTCTGACTGGGCTAGAGCTCTCAGAGTTGGGGGTCACTCACTGGCCAAGTTGTTGCTGTCCTTCCAGGTTGAAGCCCTTGGACGTGGAGTTCATGAGAGCACTTCACAGCAAAGTGAACATCGTGCCAGTGATTGCCAAGGCAGACACCCTGACTCTGAAGGAGCGGGAGAGGCTGAAGCATAGGGTAGGTGCCACGTGTGGAGAGCTGTAGGCCTCCAATCAGCCTGAGGGCTGAGCCATCAGGAGTGGTGGGATGGGCGGTGGGTGGGGGTATCGGTAAGAAGACTTTAGAAGCCTGGTGCAACCCACATAAATCCTCAGCATTCTTATATATATCCAACGAAGTCCAACAGCAAGAGATCGTAAGAGAAACCCCATTTAAAGTTACTGTAGACATTATAAAATATTTGGGAATCTACCTGCCAAAACAAACCCAATACCTTTA
>CM053587.1:349187468-349303246 GCA_028646515.1 Pseudochirops corinnae
ACTGTTGGGATTATATCCCAAAGAGATTACAGAAGTGGGAAAAGGTCCCATATGTGCAAAAATATTTATTGCAGCTCTCTTTGTGGTTGCAAAAAACTGGAAATATAGGGGATGCCCATCAATTGGGGAATGGCTGAACAAGCTATGGTATATGAATGTAATGGAATACTATTGTGCTATAAGAAATGGGAAGGAGATGTACTTCATAATTACCTGTAGAGGCTTATACGGACTGGTGCTAAGTGAGAAGAGCAGAACCAGGCAAAACCTGTACACAATCACAGACACATCGTACATATGATGACCAACCTTGATAAACTGGACTATCCTCAACAATGCACAGCTAAAGACAAGTCTACAGACCTCAGGATGGAAGGAGATGCCTAGTCTCAGAGAAAGATATAGAGGGACTATAGTTTGAATGGAGACTGAAGCAGAACTCATTGTCGTTCTCTTTCATGTCTGGTTTTGCTTTTTTTTTTTTTCTTTTCCCAGTGATCACTCATTGGTTACAGCCCTTCTGTGTGACCAAACTATTGTACAGTGTGGGGGTATTTGCAGATCCTATACATGATTGCACGCCACCATGGGGGGGGGGGAAGGGAAGGGAGAAAATCTGAAACTCAAGTGATTGTGGAACTGAATCTTGTAAATTAAAAGTAAATGAGTAAATAAAAAAAAAAAAAAGAAGCCTGGTGCAGGATACCTCCTAGGGAGAGTCTTGTAATGAAGCCGGCTGTGAGGTTGGAGGTGGACCTAGCTTGTCTTCAGATACAGGGAAGATGTAGGAGTTTAAAGTTCTTTTGGAAAGATTGTAGTAGGTTGAAGTGTTGGCCATCGTGAATGTAGAAGGAAAGCCTTCGCAGCTGGCTTGGTTCTTCTCAAGCTGTGAGTGGTGAGCCCCACATCCATTTCTAGAAGAAGCCTCATTCTGACTTTAGGGGGACGTGTGGTTGAGGTGGCCCTGGGCTTGGGTTAATGGGTGCTGACCCACCAGGCTGAGATGGGGAGGGAGGGTTTCTGGGGCCTAGGACGTGTGGGAGTGAAGTGTCAGAGCTAGGCTGGGGCCCTGCTTCTGCCACGGTGGCTGTGCCACACTGGGCAGATCCCTGCCCTAGCCTGAGTTGGCGTCTGTATCGGTTGGATGTGATGATACATTGCCGACGACCCCATGGAGGCACTGGGGGTAAGAACTCTGAAGTATGACAGAAGGAGAAGATATTATAGTAACCAGCCCCATTGCTCTGATTTACAAGAATTTTTATAGGAAACGATCCATTCTGGTAGTCTTCCTTCGGAACCTCTTCACGTCAGTCCTTCTTCATGTTGCCATAATCAGGCTGCGGGGCATCCTAGCGGGTGGAGTTCTAGATGAAGAGTCAATCCCGATCCTGCTTCAGGCACTTGGTGGCTTTGTGACCTGGGCCAGTCACTTAACTTTTACCTTTCGCCATTTGGTTTTTCTCAGTCCCAGTTTCTTCGTTTGAAAAATGGGGGTAAAAACATTCCCTGCCTTACAGGGCTGTGAGTTAACATACATAGAGCACTTTGCTCATGATCTAGTGTGATTACTAATGCCTAATTGCTAACTCTTAGTAGAGACTTTTTTACCTGAAAATGTGTTGTTAAAGTTCTAAGTAAGAGAGAAAACGGGACGCCATTGTGTCTCATTTACACTTGGCCCCTGTAACAGCTCCCATCTCCAGCCCCCCACTATCCTCCTCTGAAATGTTCCCTGGCACCCTTCCTGAAGTTAGAGTTCACCAAGTCAGACACACACGTGGAAGCCTGGAGGGTGAAAGGACAGGGATGGGTGATGTCTGCATGCAGGCCTTCTTCGCTGCTGCTCTCTGGAGTGCTGCTTCTCCCTTGCTAATTCTGTCTAGGTACAGCTGGCCGTGGGGCTCCTTACAGAACGGCAGGGGTTTCTAGCCCTATCCTCCAAGCCCCGTGCAGACTTGCCTGCCCACTCTCTGGGGCTCTTTCTGCTCGCTGCCTGCTGAGCCCTTCCTCCATTTCCCTTGACATCACAGAGATGCCAGTAGGCCGCACATAGTCTGTCTGTGAGTCATTCCTCCTTCTTGACAGGCAGCAGGCCCGTTCCTTTGGGTTATGTCTCCTTGATGAGCCCTCTGCCAGTCAATTGTTAACTATAGGAACGTTTTTGATATTGCCTTAAGGGTAGAAGGTCTTAATGTGCAGTTTGGGAACTTGTTTCTTAAATGTTTTGGTAACTATTTCAATAGAATTGGTTTCCTTTGCAATTCTATGCATTTTATGTGTTTGCAAATCAGATTCTGAGAAGGGGCTCATGGGCTTCCCCCGGCTGACTGGCAGGGGAGCCCAGGCCCAGCAAAGGTAAAGAAGCTCTGCTTTCCCTTGGGGAAAACTGGGAAGCAGTCTGGCAGGAACTGGGCCTAGACCAGCACTCACCATGGGTCAAGATCATCTCAAAGGGGTACATGGTCTAGATAGAAAGGACGGTATCATGAGCAAGTTAGAGAGTCATGGAAAAAATGGCCTGTCAGATCTCTGGATAGAGGAGGAGTTTATGAGCAGATGAGAGACAGAGAGGATCATGGGAGATAAAATGGATCACCTGGGTGACATGCAGTTTACAAGGTTTTACAGACAATACAAATGCAGCCAAAACTAGAAAGAAAACAGGAAACTGGGGAAAACTTTATAGCAGGTGTCTCTGGTAAAGGCCCCATTTCTCAAACATACAGGGAACTGAGCCAGATTTATAAAAATAAGAGACTTTGCCCAATTGATGAGTGGTCAAAAGAATATGAACAGATAGCTTTCAGAAGAAGCCTTATCTGTAGTCATGTGAAAAAAAAACTACTCTAAATCACTAATTTTTTATTTTTTATTTTTTTTGGAGGGAGGAAGGCAGGGCAATTGGGGTTAAGTGACTTGCTCAAGGTCACACGGCTAATAAGTGTTCAGTGTCTGAGGCTGGATTTGAACTCAGGTCCTCCTGACTCCAGGGCCAGTGCTCTATTCACTGTGCCACCTAGCTGCTCCCTCTAAATCACTGTTGATTAGAGAAATGCAAATTAAAACAACTCTGAGGTACCCCTTCGTGCCTATCAGATTGGCTAACGTGGCAGCAAAGGGAAATGGCAAATGCTGGAAAGGATGTGGGAGAACAGGGGCACTGATGCCCTGTGGGGGGAGGGTCCCAGCTGGCAGCCGGAGATGCGGGACAGGCTGCCACTTCAGAGACAGCTGAGGGAGTGTGTAAGGGCACTGCCAGGGCTGTGTAAGCTGGAGCAGCTTCCTCAGCATGAGTTGTGCCTGACGAAGGGTAAGTGGAGCTCAGAGACAAGGGCGGCTGGGAAAGGAGGGGCATCCAGTGCGTGGCAAAGGCCTCCCTCTCGTTCGTGAGTTGTTATCGGATCGGAGGGAGGTCACCGCTGTTGCCATTGGAGCTGCTTAGATGAGGAGATGTGGAGGGAGTGCACCCTGTGCTAGTGGACAAAGCGCCTTATCTAAGATCCCCTTCAGCCCAGTTGTAGAGCTCTTGCCTTGACAGGGGCAGCCTGGTGAGACCCTAAGGGAGGCCTCATTTAAGATCAGTGAAATGGGGCATTTTTCTTAAGCAAAATTTTAAAAAGTGCCTTTTTTTCCTCCCTCTACATTTTACTCTTTTTTCAAAATAGGTTGTTTTTTTTTGTTTTTATGGTCATTTACATTTCCCACTGTGTCCCACTTCTCATCCTTCCCCCGAAGAACCATCCCTTATAATAAAAAATCTAAAAAGAGGGAGAAAGTTGAGCAAAATGAAGCCACATATTGAAGAAATTGGATGAGAAATGCTGTGTCTGACTGCTGTGGTCTCCCCTCTGCAGATGCTGGGGAGGGGTCTTCTCAGCTCTCATTTGGGCCCGGGCTTGGGGTTTGGTAGCTCTGGGTCTTGGCCGTTTTCTTGTTGTTCCCTGTTCTCTGTGAGAGGTTGTGACGTTCGTGGTTTGTCCTGGCTCTGCTTCCTCCACTTTGCATCAGTTCCTAGCGAGCTCTTCCATCCTTCTCCACATCCGCAGTGCTCATGAGTTCTTGCAGCTTTCTGTACCAGTTGGTTTAGCCATTCCCCTGTGCTGGGCATCTGCTTTGTCTCCGTGTCTTCGCTACTACCGGGAGTGCCGCTGTGAACATTTGGAGGCACATTAGGCCGCCTTTTTTGTTCTTGTTCTTTTTGGGGCAAGTGCCTGGCTGCCACATCTTAGCAGTTAACATTATGTCTTGAGAGCGTGCTGACATTAGCAACTGTCCATGGATTTTCTTTTTTAATGTGAAATTCTCTCCCTACAGATTAGTCTTTCAATATTGTCAAGTGGTCATAGGCTTTGAACATGACATCCTGTCATAAATGGGGGCATTTCTTAGTGAAATGCCACTTAATCCTGCTCCTTTGATGTCTCATCCCCTGGCACCAGCCTAATTTCAGTTCCAAATAGAAAAAAGAAAGGTTAATTTAATTTAAGGGACCAGAGCCACCAGCAAGGACCTCAGAGACACCTCACCATGCCTTGAGGTGGAGGGGAGCAGGCCTGCTGCTGAGGCCACCATGTTCTGGAAGGATCTGAGAAGGCCTTGGGTCACAGCCCAGGACCCCAAGCTGGTTGATTTGCCCTGAGGACAAAATTGTCTTGATGTGACATTGAGCTACTTCCTGTCGGGCTGAAGGAATGAGAATGGGGGGAGTCATCTCTGTTCCTTGGGAAGCGATGACACATTTGTACGCCCAGGTTTTCTGAGGAAAGCCGTGTGTTATGTTGTTCCAAGTATACGTTGCTTCGTGAAGGAGTGTGTCAAGTAGTTCCAAGAAAAAAGCCCATGTGTTTTCTCAGGGGAAGTGACTGTGTATTATTTCAGCCCAGAACATCTTGGTGAGGTGGTGAGTAATCAGCGGTGAGAGTCGGGGGGTTTGCCGTCATGATCCCAAGAGCTGATAGGTTTTAGAAGTCGCTGCCATTTGGCGGTCAATCTGAGGCCTGGGCTTTTTGTTTTGATTCTTTAAACCCGGCATAGAGTCCTTGAGAAGGAAACTCCGCGCGGAGCCGTTCCTGTTTGGTCTTGCTGGAATTCAAAGCCCTTTCCCCCAAGTCCAGTGGGAAGCTCTGGAGGAAGCCTGCCTGCAGGCACGACTTCACGGGAGGCAGCCGGGAGGGAGCGGGCACTTGGGTGTTGGCGCAGGTCCTTGCTTTGCGTTTCCCAGGGGAAGCTGATCTCCAGAAACACAGAACCCCAGGAGACCAATCAAGTGTGCGGCTGGAGGAGCAGAAGGGCTTCATTGTTGGACCATGAAACAGAGTTTGTTTTTATTGCCCTGCTTTTATCCTTCAGGAAGGCCCTGGGCCCAGCAGCTGGGCCGTGTTATCTTGCACCCCTGCTTTTGGCTTTCCCCCTATTGTTTTTGCTGCCTTTTTATCCCAGCCACTGCCGACACCTTAAATGGGCTTTGTGTTTCATGGCTTCGCCTCCTGTTCCCTCAGAGACAGCAGCACTGCCAAGGTGTCCCAGGAGCCCAGGGGCCACCGAGGCTGGTGGGTCCGCCTTGTCTCTGAGCTTTGTTTGGTACCTTCGCTGCTTGAGAAACCAGTTGGCTCACACTCGTCTCTGAGAGGAAAGGCTTCGTGCTCCTGAGCTTGGCATCCACTCCCTGGACACTTGGACTCCTGCCTCTCTTTACAGCCTTATTTCTTACCGTTTCTGTTTATGGGCCCTACATGCAAACCAGGCCCTGAGACAGAGGTTGCTTGTCCTCCTCCATGCCTTTGCATCAGCTGTGCCTATGGTTAGAATGTCCTCCCCCCACCCTCCTCTGCTCCTCCTGTTAGTCTCACTCTCTTACACTCACCTTCTCCTCTTACTTGTCTGTGTGTTCTTGTGCCCAGAAGAAGGGGAGCTTCTCAGGAGCAGGGACTGCCTTGTTTGTATAGCTCCAGCACCTTCCAGAATGTCTCCCATGGGATAGAAACTTAATCAGCCAACAAGCCTGGAGACACAAACTCAAGGCCATCCTGCCTGCTCTCTGGGACTCAGCAAGTCAGGGTTGATTTCTCCTTGAGAAGATCCAAGCCGTGGCCCCCGTAGAATTGGACTGCCACAGGCCCACCCCACAATGTCTCTTTGCTGGAGCTCAGCCTGCCCCTTCTGTCTCCCAAGTGGCCAGCCCAACAGCTTCAGTGGGAAGGAGCCTTTCCTTATGTCGAGACATTCTCTACCTCTGCCCCTAGTTCTGGCCTCTGGGACAGAACAGAACGTGATTTCATAAGACACGCTTCATTTATAGAAAAAACTGACCAGATCATACTGTCAGCTGACATTCAGCCCACAGGCCACAGAAGCCCCCATGCCATTTCCCTGTGAAAGCTTTGTTTAGCCCAAGGTTTCCCTCAGCCTGGAGCAATGCCCTAGATGGTTTGAGTTTGTGTATAGAATTTGACACTTACCCCAGCTAAGTTTCATTGCATTAGATCCAGCCCATCCTTCTAGCTAATCTGGTGGAATGCTTCTTTTTGAGGAAGGCTGGGACCCAAATAAGTCCTTTTTCATTTTGCAAAATGAAGATTCATTTTGCCCTGAAAGGTGTATGATTTTGTAGGGAAAGAAAGGAAATCTCTTCTTGATCATGTTTTCTCCTTACTATTGTGAAGCTTCTTCTGCATGAGTGGATTTTTTTCAGTATTCCAGTGACCGGTTTTCCTCCCTGTGTGCGTGCTCTTCACTGGCATAGATCACAGCCCCTCCACACCCCTCTAGTGAGGGGTGTCTCTGTGCTTGATCCCAGACCTCAGATGGCAGACATTTGGTCCATCTCAGCATCTGTGCCCTGCCCAGAGTGTCCAGTTCTGAAAAGACTCTGGGGAGTTGAATGGACTGGGAGCTCAACACGAGTCAGCAGCATCATGTAGCATCTCAACAAACCATTGTGTTCTGGGATGAGGGGAGTAGGGAGATGCCTTCCCACTGTCCTCTGCCATGGCTGTCGTGTCCAGGTCTGGGCACTGCCACTTAAAAGGGACGTTGATGAGCTAGAGAGCTTCTGGAGGAGCACTGTCAGGATGGCAAAGGACTTGGAGTCCATGTCAGATGAGGGAAGAAGTGAAGAAGAGAAAGCTTGGGGAACAAGACAGCGCTGATCAAACATTGGAGGGATTGGCCTTGTTCTGTTTGGCCCTGGGAAGTAGAAATGTGAGATGTGCAAATTTAGAGACGTCTCTCCTCCAAATGTCCACGTAGACTCTTTGTGCCCAGCCTGTGGTGGAGCTTTCTGAGCTTGGATTGGTCTCATCAGCCACAGTTAGACCCCAACAAAATGATGTCATTTTGGTCATCTTCAAGCGTGAGGTCAACCAGGAGGCAACGAGGGGGGAGTGGCAGAGAGACCAATTAGGCTTGATATCAAGAAAAGCCCTCTCACTGGGAGATCGAACTGGGAAACAGGCTGCCTTGGAAAGGTGGGCTCTTCTTGCTCAAGAGCTCCAAGCAGAGCTTGGTCTGCCACCTGTCAGGTGGGCTGTAGAAGAGACTATTGTTCAGCTTTGGGTGGATTTGATAACCTGGAGAACATTTCTAGCTCTGAGATACTAGGACACTGATATCCTTTGCAAGATGTGAAGTTTCCTTGGTTATTTGAATTTTGCAAATTGTTTTTTCCTAAATTTTATTTTTACTTTCAGTTCCAGGTTCTAGCCCCTCCCCCACCCATTGAGCAGGCAGGAAATACCACGTCCATTATCCCTATGAAGTCATGCAAATGTATTTCCACATTAGCCGTGTTCTGGAAAAATAAAAAAATGTGAAAAACAAAGAAAGGGGAAAATATGCTTCAGTCTGCACTCCGAATGTCAGTTCAGAGCTGACTGGAGCTGGATGGTGTTTTACTTCATGGGTCCGCTGGAGTTGGGGTGGATCACTACATTGATTGGAGTAGCAAAGTCTTTGCAGTGATCATCATTCACAATGTTGCTGTTACTGTGGACAATGCTCTCCTGGTTCTGCTCACTTCACTTTGCATCCGCTTGTAGAAGTCTTCTGGGTTTTGTCATTTCTTACAGTATTCCATTGCAGTCACATGCCACAAATTCCCCAACTGATGGGCATCCCCGTGATTTCCAGTTCTTTGCCACCACAAAAAGAGCTGCTATAAATATGTTTGTACATATAGGTCTTTTTCCTTTTTCTTTGATCTCTTTGGGGTACAGATCTAGTAGTAGTATTGCTGGTTCAAAGAGTACTCTCACACACACACACACACACACACACACACACACACACACAGTTTTATAGTCCTTTGGGCTCACAACTCTACCAGCAGAGCATTAGTGTCCCAGTTTTTCCACATCCCCTCCAGCATTTGTCTTTTTCTTTTCTGTCATGTTAGCCAGTCTGATGAGTGTGAGGTGGTGCCTCAGAGTGGTTTTAATTTGCATTTCTTTAATTATTCATGAATTATTTTCACTGAATTTTTCACAGACCACAGAGAATAAATTCTTGTACTAAAGTCCTCCCTTGATGACTTGGCACAAAGATGCTGCCGGCTCACCTCAGACGAGCTGCTTTGGCACGCCCGATCCAAACTTGCAAGGCTCCAAGTTCTGGTCCCAGGATGGAGCAACTGTGTGGTCTCATTCTAGGTCTAGCTCGACATTGAGTGGGCAGTAGCAGCTTTGGAAGATCATTTCTAAAGTCATTGAGGGGTCTTCCTGGGTGACTGAGTGTTCACACCAACAAGTAGTGCATGGTCCCGTGAAATATTGAAGTATACTGGCTACCAGGCACCTGTTCTTTGTGTGACCATTTGTCAGTTGGAGGATGTGGTCCTACGTAGGCTGCTTTGTGTGACCAACAGACCCTCAAGGGGGAGGGAGAGCAGGATAAAGGACAGCTGTGTCTGAAAAAGGAAGCTGGGCTTTGTGTGATGGAGTCGGGGCTGCAGGGAAGAGAGGGCTGGAGCTTCTGGGCAGACTCCATAGTCTCTGGGTGATGGCCACACACTTTCTGGGAAGGGACAGGCCATCAACTTTAGCCTGCATGGGAAATGGTTTTAGTCCATTCAAGAGGAACAGCTATAAATTCCTGAAAACCACTTAGGGTCCTCGACAGATCACAGTCTCTCATTCCCTGTGAACCTTATGGAGATAAAGGAAGCTGTAAAGTGTCACAGTGCAGACCTCATCTTAGGGGATTTACACGCTTTGAGAAAACCTTCAGCTCTTGAGCTCTTAGCACCAGAAGCCACAGAACCACAGTGCCCCTCTGCCCCCAGTAAAGGTCTGGCTAACCAGCTGTCATTGTGGAAGGGATCCCCTCCTCCCCAGGGACAAGCGCAACAAAGAGCTTCTCCTTTCTGAAGTATCAGAGTCCGAGTCAGGCCTGCCCTGTGCCCCTATAGGCATTCCATCAGAGGAAGAACGTCTGTGGGGTCACGCGTTATTATCTGGTTAATCCTGCACGTTGTGTCCGACTGTGACCGACTGTTCAGATTTGGTAACTAGAAGGCTTCCTTTCCCCCTTTGAAGGAGCGCCTCTGTCTTATGGAAGGCATCGTCAGGCTCATTTCTGTCTTCTCTTACGACTTTTGTTCTACTGCTGTTTCACTGGTTGGATGTCCTTTATGTACGTGTTGTTTGAGCTGAAAAGGACTTTGGGAGTCATCTGGTCCAACTCGGTGTCTTTAGGCTTGGCACTAGCCATCCTCCAGGAAAGCGACTGTCTGCCCTTTTCTCACATGGCCCCATTCTCCTCCGTGCAGGTCACAAATCTCTGCCCACTTTGTACCCTGTATAGTTCTTGCCCTCATCTTCTGTAAATCCCAGTGACCTTCCCCTGAGTCTTCGGTGGGCTACCACGTAATTCAGGGTGCCCCGCAGATATTTCTTACACTCATTTTGTGACTCTTTCCCCTCTTTTTCTGGTCATGCATGTCCTTGTGCTCAGGCCGTGGTTGGTAACTGGCTGCTTCCTTCTGGTGCTCCTGGTGGCCTCTCCCTTGCCCTGAGGGACAGTACAATCTCCTTTGGGGCTGCTCCTGGTGCTTTGTTTAGGCATCATCCAGCAGGTCTTCCTTCTGTCTAGTCATCTATCTAAAGCTGTACCTGTCCAAAATGAGGCAGCTGGATGGTTCAGTGGATAGAGCACTAGGCCTGTAGTCAGGAAATCCTGAGTTCAAATCTAACCTCACACACTTACCAGCTCTGGGATCCTGGGCAACTCACTTAGCCTCTGTTTGTCCTAATCCGCTGGGAAAGGAGACGGCAGAGCACTCCGCTGCCTTTTTTGAGAGAGCCCCACAGACGGTATTGGCGCGCTCTGGTCCCCGGGATCGTGGCAATCAGACACAGCTGAACTACTGAACATGGACGACAGCCCGTTCAAGGCTGTACCTGTCACCGTCCCAACCATTTACAGTGAACCCTCAGAGACTGTTGTGTTTGACTGTTTGTTCTTGTCACAAAGGTTTTCTTTCCTTTTTTTCCTCCCAGTGGAGGGAAAGTAGGAGAAAGGGAGAAGAAATTTTTAATTGAAAAAATTTTTTGAAAAAGGAGTGATGTAAAACGTATTGCTAAGAATGAGAAAGAAACAAATGGGAAATGCCCCTTTCCGCTTCAGGCCCATTGGGGGAGGGCTAGGGCAAATTGTTTTTAAAGTCTGAGTAAATGACCATTTTCAGGAGAATGCAGTTGATCCTTTTCAGTTAAATTCCACAAGTACTTATTAAGTGTGTAGAATGGGCCGGGCCCCATGCCCATTAATGAACACATGTGGATGAAAAAGAAATATATACCGCTCTCAAGAACCTTACATTAAGGAGAGATGCGCGTCTATGTGAGGGTGAGCCATCTCTATAGAGAATCAGAGCAAAATATCTTGAGTCATTTCCAGGTTGCAAAGGCACTAGTAACAGGGGAGGCGAGGGACTGAGCCTTCAAAGGAAGCGAGGCGAATGCAGGGATGGAGGGAGGGCATTCCAGACATGGCAGAAAGCTGGTGTGAAGCAGGTGCTGGCCTCCGAGTGGGCTACAGGGGATGGAATATACGGTGTGAAGAGTGTTGTGTTGTAGGCATGTAAAAGGAGGCTGGACCTTTGCTTTGAATGTCAGATAGAGGAGTATGTATTTGGTCCTAGAGGTACTTGGGAGCCACGGGAGCTTCTTGAGCAGGGGAATAACGTGGGCAGCCCAGTGCTTTAGGAGCATCACTTTGGCAGCCATGTCGAGGATGGAGAGAGGAGGAGACTTGAGAAACATCAGTTAGGAGGCGATGAAGGCCAGACCTAGGGTGCTCGTGCTGTGAGTGGAGAGAAGGGGACAGATGGCAGAGATACTGAGGAGGTAGAATTGGCGAGATTGATTGGGCGTGGGAAGGAGAGTGATAGATTGGGGGTGAGCGGGAAGATCATGGTGGCCATAATTGAAACAGCAAGTTTAGGGAGAGGCTGATTGTCAGGGGAAAGATGATCAATCTGCTTTGGACATGCTGAGCTTGAGACATATTAGAATATAAAAAGATCTGGTGTTGGAAAGCATAAAGTTCATTTGTGTGTCTTAGCCCTTTTCTGTGACCATGGTGGGTAAATAAGGATTCAAGCAGCCACTTCTGAGGTCTCCACAGGGTAGGCCGGGTTTTCCCAGGTAAGGGCTGGCGCAGCCTGTCCGCACCTTGCAGCCTGTCCGCACCTCTCCAGAGTAGGCCAGGCTTTCCCAGGTAGGGGCTAGGGGACACTTCTCTTGGTTGATTTCATTCAAAGTTCTTTCCACAGCAGTCTTTATTTCCACAGACTCTACTGTCGCACAGCACTTGAGGCTGAGAGTCCTTTGGAGAGTCTAGTGTAGCCCAGGGTTTTCCTTGGGCATGAGGGAGGCCTGAGCAGTAGAGGGGGGTGGTTGTGGCCAGGCCCAGTGCCCCTGCCGATGCCGTCTGTCTCCATACTGGGGTGTGATGACGCCATATTTCTCTCCCCTCCTCCCCTCTAGATCCTGGATGAAATCTCTGAACACGGCATTCGGATTTACCAGTTGCCTGATGCAGACTCTGACGAAGATGAGGAGTTCAAAGAACAAACCAGAGACCTGAAGGTGAGCTCAGCTTCTGCCCTCTGTACCTTTTTTTTGCTTACTAGATTTGACACATATTCAACTTGACAAAATCACGCCTATGCATGGAGGGCTTTGGGAGGAAATATGACGACTTCGTGGTAAAGTGCACCAGAGTCTTACTGGGAGACCCTCTGTGCCAGCGTGGGCTTGGCCATGGCGTGAGTCTGCATTGAGTTCCTTCTGTCTCGTTCCCCATTTGGATGAGTTGCGATAAGCACTGCCGTCTCTCTGGGCCTCGAATCCTGGCTCTGCCAGTACTGCCTGGCTGAACTTTGGTGAGTCGCTCCAGTGCTACAGGCCTCGGCTTCCTCATCTGTAACCTTCAATCTGCCAACCCTCATGAGCTGGCTCTGGGCTTCCCTCACAGCTCTGTGGCATTGCAAAGCTTTAGGGCTGTTGTCCCCATTTCATAGTTAAGGGCACAAGGCTCAGAGTGGCTCAGAGGTCCAGCCCTGGAAGGCACCAGGGTTCTCTTTGATGGACAAGGAGGCGGAGTTTCAGAGAAGTTAAGTGATGAGCTGCCCATGGTTGCCCACAGTGGGGATTTGCTGTCAGGTCTTCCCCAGTGCCCTGCTGCGGTGCCTTGTTCTCCATGACAGCAGGTCCGGCCTCCCTGTCCTCTTCCTCACCTCCCCTGTGCTTGGCACCCTCTTTTATGAATTAGCTTCTACAAATGGACCTGGGAGGTTTTCTGACAGCCCCGGGGACCTTCAGTAGCCAACTTTTTGGAATGTACACACGACCAAAAGGGAAGAGAAGGCAAAGAAAACCTGCCCACTCCTGGTGTCGGCCCTCACTGCCCATGATTGTAGGAGAGTGCTCTGCAGAGCGTCCTCTTCTGCTGTGGGTCGGCCTCTGGGGATCATGCAGAGGGCTGAATGGTGGGGTGGGGCAGGGGGAAGCCACGTGGTAGCGCGTCTGGCCCAGAGACTCTAATGGCTCCTCAGGTACTGTCCTTGGAGTGTTCTCTCAGGCCTGCTCTGCTCTGGCAGATGGGATGCCGGGGGCCCCAGAGCTGACTGCGGACCGCCTAGGTAGAGCCCACTCCCTGAATGTGAGTGCTGCATTAGTGCTGCTGCTGCGCTCTGTGTGGCCATTCGTGGAGGACGACAGGGGACCTGTGGAGGCTTAACTCTTTTCTCTTCCTTTTAATCCCCTTCATCTTGTCCTCAATCCAAATTTGATGTAAGCTTGCTCTGACAATCCACACTGATAAAGGTAACAGTGATCGTGGCCTTATTTGTATGAGGTGGCCTCAGACAGGAAGCCGTGGTCAGGCACCGCCGTGGGCTCGTTCTCCGGTGCCGGGACCCCTGTGGCCCCGGGCGGCGCTCAGACGAGAAGGAGTGTAGCCAGCGCCAGTCAGCACGGGCGGGTACTTTCCTTGCTGGGCGGTCCCTGCACTGAGGTAGCCGTGTTCAGACTCTCAGTTCCTTCTCTGGAGGCGAGGTGGCGTTTTTCATGCTAAGTCCTTCGCAATTGGCTTGGATCATTGTATTGATCAGAACAGCCACGTCACTCACAGCTGATCATCACACAATGTTGCTGTTACTCTGTACGCTGTTCTCCTGGTTCTGCTCACTTCATTTTACATCGGTTCATGTGAGTCTTTCCAGGTTTTTCTGAAATCAGCTTGCTCATTTCTTTTTTTTTTTTGGAGAGGGGGAGGTAGGGTAGTTGGGGTTAAGTGACTTGCCCAAGGTCACATGGCTAATGTTAAGTGTCTGAGGCCGGATTTGAACTCAGGTCCTCCGGACTCCAGGCCCGGTGCTCTATTCATTGCATCACCTAGCCGCCCTTTGTCATCATTTCTTATAGCACAATGGTTCTTTGTCACAGTCATGAACCACAACTTGTTTAGCCATTCCCCAGTTGATGGGCATCCCTTTGATTTCCAATTCTTTGCCACCACAAAAAGAGCTGCTAGAAATATCTTTGTGCCTTTTGATCTTTTTCCTTTTTCTTTGATCTCTTTGGGGTACAGACCTCATACTGGGATTGCTGGGTCCAGAGGGTATGCAGTTTTATAGCTTTTTGGGTATATTGTTCTCCACAATGGTTGGATCAGTTCACAACTCCACCAAGAGTGCATTAGTGTCACTATTTTTCCACATTCCCTCTATCATTTGTCATTTCTGGTAGAGTTGTCTTGATTTGCATTTCTCTAATCAATAGTAATTTAGAGCATTTTTTCATATGACCATGGATAGCTTTGATTTCTTCTGAAAACTGCTAGTTCATATCCTTTGACTATTTGTCAGTTGGGGAATGATTCATATTCTTAAATTTGACTCAGTTTTCTATATATTTGAGAATTGAGGCCTTTCCCAGAGAAACGTGCTGTGAAAATTTCCCCCCACTTTTCTGCTTCCTTCTAATCTTGACTGCGTGTAACACTTGGGAATTTTCAGAGCACTTTAACAGACATCATTGAGGCCCAGTGAGTGTGGCTCCTCCCTCCATCAAGGCCACAGGCTGAGAAGGGGCCCACCCCTCCTGATTTGTTGTCCAGAACACTCCGCACGGCACCAGGGCCTATTTCTCCTGCAGCTGTACCAGAGACAGGGGCTTGTTCACAGACTCCAAAGATAGTGTTTGGAGTGAAGGTGTGAAAACATTTCCCTATGTGAGCATGGTGCTAACGCATGCCTCGCACAGAAACTTGTGGGGAGCCAGGGTTGGGGGCAGGGCATTCCCAGCTGATGCCTTGCTGGTGGAGAAGGGCCCGCCGGGCAGGCGGAGAGCGCTTCTCTGCGCTCACAGATCTGTGGGGACAATGAATGCCTCTCAGGCCTGTTGAAATCCCCTGTTTCTTAGGTTTTGTTGTCTGGGCCTCACAGGTTACCAGGCACACTAGCGCTTTTCTCAGGCTGGCAATTCGTTGGAGCCACCGAGGCTGCAATGACCCAGTTCTCCAAGGCCCTTTGGTGATGGCATTGGCTGATTGTAGGCCGTGTGGATGGAGTGACCCGGCTTTGGCTGTTTCCCAAGGCCTCCCCTCCTTTCCATTTAACTCTAGTACCAGCCCTGCTGTGGAGCCAAGATAGGGAGGAGACCGGCCAGACAAACCGCAGGCCATTCTGGATAGCAGGAGCAGCAGGGTGAGGTCAAGAAGGACCCCCCCCCCCCCCCGGGAGGCTGCTCCTCTCCCCTCTCACTGTCATCAGGTAGACCCAACTGGCTTGTACAGAATTCACTCCTTCCTTTGTGACCTTGGTCACGTCCCTTCCCCAGCGCCTGAATGGTCTCTGAGGATCCTGCCAGCTCTGTGATCTCAGCCAGGTAGAGCCTGTGCCCTTCTGTCCATCCCTGTGGAAGATCTGGCCAGTGTGCCAGAGGCTGCTTTGCTTCTGCCCTCCTTGTGATCCATGGCTGGCCCTCTCCTGGATTGGTCAGGCCTGCCCAGAGGGAGAGCTTTTCTATGGTTTCTCATGCCCAGGTAATAGCCACACTCACCACCCAGCACTCTCTTGTGTCTTGAGCCTGCTTTGCCCCCTCCTCTCCCTCTTCTTTCTCATCTCTGTCTACTGACTTCTGTCTGTCTTGCCACCTACAAGCCTTGGTGAATTGCCTGTCATGTGTCAAGTGGTGCCCCAGGCACCATCCCTGCCTTCAAGGAGCTTCCATTCTGTAATGTGATCCCAGAAAAGAAAATGTGTGTGTGTGTGTGTGTGTGTATGTGTGTGTCTGTGTGTGTGAGTGTGTGTATCTGTATGTGTGTCTGAGTGTGTGTGCATGTGTGTGTATCTGTATGTGTGTGTCTGTGTCTGAGTATGTGTGTGTGTGTCTGTGTGTGTGTATCTGTATGTGTGTATGTGCATGTGTGTGTATCTATATGTGTGTGTATCTGTATGTGTGTGTCTGTCTGAGTGTGTGTGTATCTGTATGTGTGTGTGTGTGTCTGTGAGTGTGTCTGTATCTGTATGTGTGTGTATGTGTGTGTGTGTGTGTGAGTGTGTGTCTGCGTGTCTGTGTGTGTGTTTACCTGTCTCCCACTTGCTATGCATACACGTGTTTGGGGATTGCCCTATCAGCTCGTGAGCTCTCTGAGGGCAGGGGCTGCCTTGCACCTCTTTTTTGTGTCCCAAGCCCAGTGCTTGGCTCATAGTAGGCACTTAATCAATGCTCATTAGTTGGTTGATTGATTGGGTGTGGAGCGTGTGGAGGGGGTACTGTGTGAGCAGCCTGGAGAGGTCGGCCAGGGCCAGGTGGCCCCGTGGACAGCTTGTGTTTCGTCCTGATGGTTCTGGGGCTCGGCCGCAGCTTCTTGAGCAGAGGACTCGTGTGGTCAGTGGGTCTGACAGACATTCTTGGAGAATCCCTCTGGCAGCTGGGGGAGGTGGGCTGCAGAGGGGGCCGTCAGGGTCTGGCTTTTGAAAGCAAGCAAGAGGTGATGACAGTTTAGAGATTGGGGCTGAGCAGAAGAGACGGGTGAGAGGAGTGAGCAGGAGCTGGTGCCCAGCGGTGTCAGTGGGGGGATGCAGGGTCAGAGAGGGGAGAGCCAGAGGAGCGGTGGAGTGGTGGAGCTCTCTGCCAGGATCAGGACGTCTTCTGCCCTTACAAGATCTTCCCGTGACAGAGCCCTTTCCTCAGCCCATTGGACCACGTTTCTTTTCCCTCTCAGAACACGCTCTCATTTCCTTCAAGCCCTTCCCTCCCTCGCTTCTCGACCCTTTTCTTGGTTCCTTCTGCCCTCAGCACTTGGCAGAAGCAGGATCCCGGCTTCTTCTTCTTCCTCATCCTCTCCAACCTCTCCAAAGCTCTCAACACTGCTGACTGCCCGCTCCAACTGGACACTCTCCTTGCCTGCCTCAGTTGGCCTCTCGTCCAGTCTGTACCTAAAAAATCTCTCTCTGGACTGTCAGGGCCTGGGCTGCCCTGCCTTCACTCGCTGCCCTTAGCCTGGGGCCTGTGAACTTGTTTTAGGTAAAATACTTTGGTGACTGTGTTTAAAGAGAATGGATGTCCTTGCTAATCTTTGGCACTTGATGGCATGACTTTCTGAGAAGGGCGCGGGCTTCACCACAGGACCGGCTGCCCCAGGGGTCCCTAAGAGGTTACGACTCAATCTCCATCTCCTTTGTGTACGCTTGTTTTCTGTTGTTTCCCCCGTTAGAACTGTGAGCTCTGTGCAGGCGGCAACAACTTCTTCCTTTCTCTGTATTCCCAGTGATTAGCCCAGAGCCTGGCACACGGTGAGCACTTAAAATGCCTTTCAGCTTAGCCGCGTCCTGCCTTGAATGGGCTCTGCCCGGGGCCCAGGGCAGAAGCCGTGTCACCTCCCCATTCCCGGAAGCCGGGCCCGAGATGGCATTCTCTGTTGACTCATGACCTCGCGGCCAGCCCTGCTTCCCCGTGGGGTGCTTGGGGAGCTGGCCCTGCTCTGTAAGCCCCAGCACCCAGCATATAGCAGGCACTTCATAAGTGCTTGTTGGAGCGTCTGACAGGCTCTGTCTCAGGTCCTTCTGCTCCTTTCTTTGGCTTCCTTCTCTTGGTGATCTTGTGACCTCTCATGGGAAGCTAAGTCTTTATCTGTATCGCTCTGGTTCAGATCTTCCTCCCGCCCTCCGCCTTCTTATTCTGTTACCGTCTGCCTCTCGGGCTGGACCAGCTGCCTGGGTTTCCTCTTGGTCTTGTAAGTGCAGCGTGTACAAGACAGAAGCGTTGGCTCCCCTGAAGCTGCCCTTCTCCTAAACTTGGCTGCTTGCTACTGTTATTAGACATAGTTCCCATTTATGTCGTGTATCAGGATTTTGCAAGGAGCTTGACAAAGATCTCATGTCTCCTCACAACTCTACTAGGGGGGTGCTGTTATCTCCATTTCACAGGTGGGGAAACTGAGGCAAGCAGAGGTGGAATGACTTGCCTGGGGACAGTAAGCGCTTGCAAGTGTCTGAGGCTAGATTTGTACTCGGGTCTCCTGACTCCAGGCCAGGGCTGTGCCCTCTGCCCACCCAGCGGCCTCATCACCTTCCAGTCATTAGGGTTCAGCCAACTCAGAATTGCCCTTCTCTCTTTGCTGCCCCCTGCCGCTCATGGTCTGGTCAGTGCTGCCTCAGCCACGTCTCTTGCATTCATCCCTTCCTGCTCCCTCACGTGGCCTCCTGCGGACTGTGATAGTAGCCCCCGGCCCCATCCTGTCCTCTGCTCAGCTGCTGAGATCATCTTCCCAAGGCTTGGGTTTGGCCGCATCCCTTCCCTGCCCCAGAGTCTTCGGGGACAGGCCCCTCCATCCACCACCTGAAGCCACCCCTCAGTGGCAGAGCGGGCATTCTGAGCCTTAGCTCACATCCTGCCCTCGGATGCTTGCTCTCTGTGTGACCCTAGACAAGTCCCTTCTCTTTGCTTCAGTGTGCCCTTCTGTAAAAAGGAGGCTGAGCTTGGTTCTTCCTGGCTCTGACTCCATGTGACTCATTTTCTGGCACCATCCTTTATGCCTTTGCTGCCTGAATATGACGTTACAGTTGCTGTTCGTGCAAACTCTCACCGGCTGCCCCTTCTCCCCTCTGTGGTCCGGTGGCTCCCTCCTCAGCTTCCTCCCTCCCCTCCTGCCCAGCAGATGCTTGTACCTGCTGAGGTTGGCCTTGTGCCCCCAGGGGAACGTGAGCTCCATGAGGCCAGGGACCCTTTTCCTTCTCACTGTCTGCCCAGTGCCCAGCACCAGGCCTTGCATGGAGACTCCCTCCCCTAGCAGCAGGGGCAGGTAGAGTGCTGTGGGCTCCTTGCAGCCCTACCACCTTGTGCCATCTGCATGGTCTCTAAAATGAGGGCGTGACAGGCCTGGGCCAGCCCTGCAGCTGGCCTCCTTGGACACGCATGCTGGGGAGCAGCTTGTTGCCCAGTCCAGTCTTCTGTCCTCCCATCTCATGCTCCATCTGTAGTGCCTGGCCAGAACTAGCGGAGCCGATGGAGTGCATTCTCGCCTCATGGTGTACTGCCACGATACGTTTTTTTTGTTCTTTTGTTTTAGTCGCGTTCTGCTCTTTGTGACCTCATTTGGGGTTTTCTTGGCAGAGACACCAGAGAGGTTTGCCATGTCCTTCTCCAGCTCATTTCATGAATGAGGAAACAGGCAAACAGGGGGAAGTGACTTGCCCAGGGTCACCCAACTAGTGACTCTCTGACGCCAGATTTGAACTCAAGAAGATGAGTCTTCCTAACTGCAGACCTGGCACTCTGTGCACTGGGCCACCTCACTATCTCCCTTCTAAAACTGAGTGACAGGAAGCTGTCAGTCTGATGTTCCCCTTGGCCATTTGTCTGTCCCTACCCCTCCTTGCCCACCTGGGTGCCCGTATGTGGCTCGGCCCTTTGTAAACCTGTAGGTTTTCACTGGATTTTCCTGTTGGGGTGGTGCTTGGCTACAGTAAAACTTTTCAGAGTTTCTGCTCTTTTTTGTGTACTGTCTAATGTTTTTCTATTTCTGTTTTAAAATAACTCAAATTGTAGAGTTGAAATTTACCACTGTATTGTTTAGTTTTAGTGGAAGGAACTTTGGATTTTGAATCCAGAGACCTGCCCTTGAATCCTGGCCGAGCTCCTTGCTGTCTGGGTGACTTTGGGCAAGGCCTTTGCCTTTCCTCCTCTGGAAAGGGAAGGAATTTGGCTAGATCAGAGGTGTCAGACATACGGCCTGTGGCCCACAGCATTCCTGAGTGTGTCCTGAGCCAGGTGAAAATATCGTTCGGAAATATTTTACACAGTAAATAATGTTCCATTTCATTTATTTATTTATTTAGCTTTTTGGAGGGGGGTAGGTAGGGCAGTTGGGGTTAAATGTGTGTGAGACACAAAGACCCTACCCCAAACTGACCACTCGGAGACGTCTTAAGGTGAAAGTAGAAAGGTTTCTTTATTAGAATCTCACGAGAAGCAGGCAGTCCGACCACTGGAACACCCAGAGGGAGGAGGCCACCGTGCAAAAGCAGAAAAGTTAATTATGCTAGCTAGGTGGGCAAGGGTGGAGTTAGGGAGGGGTTTGGGAGGAGTTTAGGAGTGGTCAGTGCTTAAATCGACATGCACTTTTTATATCAACTGCACAGGCGTATTGCCCATAATTCACTGGGACATCCCCCTGGGGGCGGGGGGAGGCTACAAGGACGTGTGGTTTTTGCCTTGACACGTCACTAGATTATTCCTGGTCAAGGATGAATGAGTTAGGTCCAATATGGCTGTTGGGAGGATAGGCTTGATTGTTTCAGGAGGTGCCGTGTGGAAGCTAGACTGATTAGGGATTCAGGAGGTACCATATTGGGAGGGAGTTTTCTCTTCTGATAATGTTGTTCAAGGTTTTCAGGTGCAGCTGGCCACTTGGAACAAAGGAGGTCTCTAAACTAAGGATTTGGTTGTGAAATGCTTGCGTAACTGTGAAATGCTATTTAGGTAACTGTATCTAGACAGAAAGCCAGCTCAGGGAAGAGACTTTTAGGCTGGATGCAGGGGAGAGGCAGAGTTAATGCCTTTATAGCTGGGGGAAAGTGTGACTTTTACAACTTAATTGCACAGGCTTATTACAAACCGATGTTACATACATAGGTACCTGAACACAAGTGAGATTTTACAAACTGAGGTTACAGACAAAAGCATCCCAGACCCCATCATTCTTTCCTTGTACAGATGGGACCCAAATTCATTTGGGGACAAGGGACGAAGGTCTCAGCTTCCTGAGCAGCTTCAGGCTGAGAAAGATTTGTAGAGCTGTCTCTGCCTCACAGGGGTCCGTCAGTCAAGGGGACGGGGAGCTGCAGCCAATGTCCGGAACTTAGCAGACACCAGATCCAGTGGGTGTTGGGTAGTGACTTTGGGTGGTGGTTGGTATTCAGCCTGAGCCGTCATCTGCAAGTGGAGGGTAGCTGAGCCTAGAAGAGACAAATCTGGCAAAGAGATTAAACCAACAAGAGCCAAAAGAAGTAGGAGAAAAATGACCAGAAGTAGAGTGAGCATGGGCTAGTATAATCCATTACTCATATTATTTAACTGTCCTTTATATTTCTGCATGCTACATGGACTAGATACCTCATAAGATATTCTTCTTCACTAACATAATTGTAAACCTTAAACAAAAGAGGTTCCTGACTTAAACCTCACGACTGAATAGTAGACATACATGCTTGTTTCACAAAGCTCGCCTATCTTCTAATTATATTCACTTTGGAGGAAAGAGATACTTCAGAAATTGAATCTTTTACGTATACACTCAGTTACAAATGTTAACTTTTGCTTAGATCATGGAATAACTACAAAATCATATTGAGTACCTCCTTCCCCCTCCCCACGCAAAGCTCTTATTTTTCATCGGCACTTGCGGTTACTTTCTGTTATTTGGCAGGTGTGATGACAAAGAACAAGGAAGCTCAAGCAGGAGATTTCCAGAGTTTCATTTTTCCCAAAACCACCTGATTTCTAGTAAATTGAAACTGAGGCCTAAGGCTTTATGTACTTTAGTAGATAGTCTATGGATAGTCTATTTGAGAGACCACACTTCGTCCTACACAAGTGACTTGCCCAAGGTCACACGGCTAGTTTTTGTGTTAAGTGTCTGAGGCCAGATTTGAACTCAGGTCGTCCTGACTCCAGGGCCAGTCTATTCACTGCGTGACCTAGCCGCCCTGATACTGTTTGATTTTAAAACAAGAGGGAAGATGTGACCTGCAGGTATCCATTCGGGGCTGCCATTTCTGTTTGGGTCTGACGACACTGGGCTGCATGTTCTGAGCACAGATGACTCCTGCAGATTAATTTGTTTTTTTCCCTTTTCCCCTCTCTTCACTCAGGCCAGCATACCATTCGCTGTTATCGGTTCTAACCAACTCATTGAGGTCAAAGGAAGAAAGGTCAGAGGCCGCCTGTATCCTTGGGGCGTGGTTGAGGTTGAGAATCCAGAACACAATGATTTCCTCAAGTTGCGGACGATGTTGGTGTAAGTGAGACTGCCTTTGGCTTGGTTTTTGTGGAGTAATTGGGTGGGCAAACATTTTCTCTGAGTGGCCTTTGAAACATTAGGTCTCCTTTTTTTATGTGATGTTTTGTGGGCATTTTTTCCTTCCAAACTTACAAGATGGAAAGTTACTTAATTTACAGGAAAAATGAATAAGTCCAGCTCTACTTAGTTCAAGTAAAATGGTTGCAAGCAGTAGGTGGCATTGACTGCGGGGGGACGGCTGGGCTGGGCTGGGCTTTCCTGTGAGGAGGTCCATTTCGCTTTGTATTGTTGGGAGCCCCCAATGGTGGTTTTCAAAGTAATGTTCTTCCTGGTGGGAGAAGATGCCCGGAGAAGGTCTACAGAAGGAAGGCCATGCAGTGAGTTGTGGGGGGAGGGCCCGGGCCAGGGTGGGGAGAAGAGATACAAAGGAGGATGTGGATCTGAGAGCACTTTAAAAAAATGTGGTAGCATTTTATTTCTTCCAATTACACATAACTACAAATTTTGACATTCATTTTTGGAAAGATTTTGAGTTCCAAATTTTCTCCCTCCCTGTCATCCCCCCTCCCCGAAAAGGGGAGCAGTCTGATATGGGTTATACATGTGCAGTCATGTAAAACAACTCCACATTAATCATGTTGTGAAAGAAGAAACAGAAAAAAACCGCAAAAAAATCCCAAAAGAGTGAGAACAGTCTGCTTCGGGCTGCATTCAGAGTCTGTCTGTTTTTTCTCTGGAGGTGGATGGCATTTTCCATCAGGAGTCATTTGGAACTGTGAGAGGGCTTTCTAAAGGAGGAGGACCATGAGAGTCTCTCCTGAGACATAGGATACCTCTCTAGACACTGATTGCAAAGAGGGTGTGGGTATCGATGAACTTCTTGGGTCTGTTTTAACTCTTATGGAGGCCACACGTCAAAGATTACAGCTTCATTAAGTGTGAATGGCTTGTGTGTCCTGTGTTTAGCCTGTGGTGGCTTGGGAAAGACCCATCTTGGGGCCATGATTTCCTCGTCTGAACGAAGATGGGGCTTAGGTGAGATGATCTGCCACCTCAGTGTGGACTTGACTGTATTTAAGTTGCCGTTGGGCCCCAGTGGGCTCCTCCTAGCCAGGAACAAAGCTCTTTGGTTCCCAGGAAGACCAAGGTCATGGGCAGAAGGGGAGGAGTTCCTACCTTCTCCCCAAAGTTTAACTCTGGACATTCTCTCCTTTGGTCTAACTTTATGTTTCCATCTGCCTGCCTGGAAAAGCTTGGGAATCAGCTTTTTGTCTTTGACCTTGCTTGAGAGGGTGGGAAGGAAACACCCCCAGGGGCTCTGGAAACCACATTAGTGACCCTTTGCTGCCCTCTAGTGATGGCCTAAGGACAGAGCTAGCTGCTGCTGCTGACAGCCCCTTCCTGCCCCTGCAAGATGGTTGAGGGTCCACGAGCTCCTTACTCTACAGAATGGGAAATTGAGGCACCAAGAGGTGAAGGACCAGTAAGTGCTGGAGCCAAGACTGACTCCAGGGCTCTGCTCACCGTGTTACAGGGATGGAACCTAAAACTGAGGACGCTGGACAGGCTTTTGTTCACGGTTCCCTCTCTTTTTTTAAGTTAATTTATTTATTTTTAGTTTTCAACATTACTTCCATAAGTTTTAAAATTTCTCTCCCTCCCTCCCTCCCGCCTCCCCAAGATAGTGTGCAATCTGATATAGGCTCTACATATACATTCTTATTAATAGAATGAATGGAAGGAACCACGAGAAAGAAAAAAACAAAACAAAAAAGAAAATAGTCTGCTTCGCTCTGCATTCAGACTCCATAGGTCTTCCTCCGGATGTGAATGGTATTTCCCATCATGAATCCTTTAGAATTGTTTTAGGTCCTTGCCTTGCTGAGAAGGGCTAAATCTGTCAAAGTTGGTCATCCCACACTGTGGCTGTTACGGCATACAATGTTCTCCTGGTTCTGTTCCCCTCACTCAGCATCAGTTCATAAAAGTCTTTCCGGGTTTTTCTGAAGTCCTCCTGCTCATCATTTCTTATAATACAGCAGAATTCCATCATATTCATATACCACAGCCATTCCCCAAATGATGGGCATCCCCTCAATTTTTAGTTCTTGGCCACCACAAAAAGAGCTGCTATAAATATTTTTGCACATGTGAATCCTTTTCCCATTTTTATGATCTCTTTGGGATACAGCTCCACAGAATGGTTAAATCAGTTCACAACTCCACCAACACTGAGTTAGTATTCCAATTTTCCCACATCTTCTCCAACATTTATCATTTTCCCATTTTGCTATGTTAGCCAATGTGACAGGTGAGATGTGGTACCTCAGAGTTGTTTTAATTTGCATTTCTCTAATCAATAGTGATTTAGAGCATTTTTTCGTATGACTATAGATAGCTTTAATTGCTTCCTCTGAAAACTGCTTGTTCATATCCTTTAACCATTTATCAGTTGAGGAATGACTTGTATTCTTATGAATTTGACTAATTTCTCTTGATATTTTAGAAATGAGGCCTTTATCAGAGACACTGGTTATAAACATTCTTTCCTAGTTTTCTGCTTCCCTTCTGATCTTGGTTGCATTGGCTTTGTTTGTGCAAAAACTTTTCAATTTAATGTAATCAAAATTATCTATCCTACATTTCATAATAATTCTCTATCTCTTGTTTGTTCATAAATTCCTCCATTCTCCATAAATCTCTCAGATAAACTATTCCATGCTCCCTTAATTTTTTTTGTAATATCAACCTTTATATCTAAATCATGTACCAATCTGGATTTTATTTTGGTATACAGTGTCAGACGTTGGTCTATGCCCAGTTTCTGCCATACTGTTTTCCAATTTTCCCAGTAGTTTTTGTCTAATAATACCCCAGATGCTGGGATCTTTGGGTTTGTCAAATCGTAGATTACTATAGTCATTGACTACTGTGTCTTGTGTACCTAAGTTATTCCACTGATCCACCCCTCTATTTCTTAGCCATTTTGATGATTGCTGCTTTATAATACAATTTAAGATCTGGTATAGATAGACCACTCTCTGTAGCATTTTTTTTCATTAATTCTTTTGATATTCTGGACGTTTTGTTCTTCCAGATGAATTTTGATATAATTTCTTTTAGCTCAATAAAATAATTTTTGGTAGTTTGATTGCTATGGCACTGAATGTGTAAATTAATGTAGGTAGAATTGTCGTTTTGTTATATTAGCTCAACCTACCCACGAGTAACTGGTGTTTTTCCAGTTACTTAGATCTGGCTTTATTTTTCAGACAAGTGTTTTGTAGTTGTGTTCACATAGTCCCTGGGTTCATTTTGGCAGGGAGACTCCGAAATATTTTATGTCTCCAGTAACTTTAACTGGAATTTCTCTTTCTGTCTCTTGCTGTTGGGCTTTGTTAGTAATGTATAGAAATGCCAGTGATTTATGTGGGTCACGGTCCCTTCTAAAGGGAAACCCTCCGATTCTGTCCTCCTGCACTGTACTTCGTGGCTGACGTGGCAGTGGAATATGAGGAGATGCCGTTTTTCGGAACGCTAATTGTGTTTCCATTTCCAGTGCCTCACACTCGGGAGATGCTCAGTAAGTGCGTGTGTTTGTTGAGAGCACACATGTATACGCGTCATCTATACTTTCCGTAGAATTCTTTGTGAGAAATTTATATCTGAACACTTAACAATTGACAAGAATAACTCATAGCACAGTAACTTGGAGCTTTACAAAGTGTTTTCCTTCAAACCTTATGAGACAGGTAGCTTAAGAATTATTATCCTTGTTTGAGGCCATTAAAACTTGAGGAAGATGAGTACTTGCCCATGGCCACATTATCTGCCAGTGAATGGCAGAGCCAGGGTGGAGCCCCAGAAGAGGGATCTCAATGGCTCTCTAGTCCAGCCCAGTCCCTCCGAAGCATCCCCACGCCAGCACACCTGACAAGCCTTTGCTTGGAGATGGCCAGGGAGGGAGACACCAAGCACACCCAATAGCCAGGCTCTGCTTTAGGTGCTGGGGACAGAAAGAGGAAGGTGATAGGCCATTCCTGCTCTCAGGGATCTCTGATCTCTTAGCTTCATGTTTGCAGGTGTATGTCATCTGAAACACCGTCCTAGGAAACGTCTTAGATCGTCAGAGCTGGGAGAGACCTGAAAAGCCATTTCACTTTTCTCACATATAGAGTGAGAGGGTTGGACCTGAGAGCCTGTGAGGGCCCCCCCAGTTCTAAATCTCTGAGCCAAAATCTAGTCCATTTTCCAACTTTACAAGGTGAAGAGTGTCCAGAGGGAGAGTGATGGCCAGAATGGGTCAATGCCTTGAGATCATGCCATATGAGAGCCTCCAAGGGAGATGAGGGCTGTAAGGGATGTTTTAAAGAATTTTAGAAGATTGTTACTTGGAAGAGAAATTTTTCTTGATTTATTCTGCTTGGTGACAGAGGGCGAAACAAGGAGTGGCAATGAGGGAGAAATTGGAGAGAGAACGAGCTATCTCTATGTGGGATTGGCTGCCCTGAGAAGTGGTCAGGGTTTCAGGCACCCTGGGAGGGCTGTGTTAGAGGTGATTTTGGCGGAGGTACAAGCTGAGCTCAATGACCCTTAAGGTTCCTTCTAGTGGTAAGGCGATATAAATTTGGATCCAGCACTCATGCAAGAGGGTAGAGGGACATCTTCTCAAGGGAGCCGCTTTCTGCTAGAAGCCCTGGGTAGAGGGATGTTTAGTAGTTACCAGAGATGTGGTGCGTTCATGAAAGGAATCACCTTGCTCCACCCAGAGCCCCATCTGTAAGGTCTTAGCAAGGTTGTTAACCTCAGAAATTCCTTGTTTGGTGACTTGGAGGATGTATCTCAGGTTTGCTAGCCACAGCATGGTGGGTGTACGAGGGTTCAGGGAGGACTAGCACCTCTGGTGGGAGGGCTGCTCATCCATCTTTGGTGACCATCTGTTGCCTATCTCTTACCTGTAGTTCTAAGAAACTGTAACACGTGCAGTGGTCACCCCCTGGTAATTCTCAGCAGACACACTAAATTGGGTTGAGGGTAACCAGCAGGTCTTAGACCTGTCGATGAGTTAGGGGTGTCTACTCCAAGCATGTAAAGATTCTCCCCAGCAGAATGGGTGGATGAGAATGGTTTGTTCTAATGGCCATGAAGGCAGCTGAAGCAGGCGCTGTGGTGTGCTTAGAGCATGGTCAAAAATCAGAGACGGCTGTGGTCACCCACTGCATCCCAGACCATCCCCATTCATCTTGACTTTGTCTTGCCACTGGGAGAGAGTGAGGCTGGTGACTGTGCATCTCTGCCTCACTGTTCTGATCTCACCCCATGCTGCTGTTGCCAGCCTTGATTGACTCCCTCTCCCTCAGCCTCCACCCCCTCTGATTGGAGTGGCCCAGCCTCCTCCCAATGCCTGCCTCTAGAGAGAGCAGGGACTGCCTTTCTCTTATTAACTGTATCCCCAGTGCTTGGCATGTGATAGGCTCTCACAAATGTTTATGGGTCAGATGTCATTCAGGACTGCAGCTCCCGTGAGAGACTAAGGCTGGAATCATTCGCACAGGGATGTTGGTTGAGTCCAAGGAGCTGATGAGGTCACCAAGTAGGACAGAGGGAGAAGAGAAGGGACCTGGGGCCGAGTCTTGGGGGACATTGAGGGTTTGTGGGTGTGAAATGAGTGCCTGGTTAGGTGTAGTCACTCTGCACTAGGCAGAGCTGCCCTTGAGAGTTCTCTCAAGAAGCTTGGAATGTAGTGTGAGGGATAGGACAGGCACAATTGTTGTACAGATTTTAATATGCAGACTGCTTTGTGGAGGTCTTGGGGAGCTTGAGGAGGCCTCCCATCACAGAGAGCTTGGGGAATGGGGCAGAGACAGCCAAAACCAGTCCAGCTCAGGGGGAGGTTGTTCCCAGCCCTGTGTTATGTGCAGGGGAGACCACTGGAGGAGTAAGGGCAGCTGGCCGCAGGCCTGGGTGGTGTGGGCAGGAGAGCTCTCCAGCAGGGCTGACGTGGTATTCTGTAAAGCTCTTCATTTGGAAGAATGTGCCGTAAGCTTTGACGGCATCTCCAAAGGCAGGGTCGGGGCCAGACCCCTTTGTACAGGGGCAGCCAGCTGTGTTACAAGGGGACAGCACTCACTGCATGAGTGAAGCCATATGGGGTCATGGGAAAGGAGCTGGAATAAGCCAGAGGAGAAAATGTGGAGTGGGAAAAGTCATTGCACTGATGTCACAGGCGTTTAAAACATGTAGGGGAAGAACCCCACATCTACTGCCTCCTGTCCCCTGTGGCCTCCCAGAACTGCGGCCTGGACGCTACCAGTGTTGCTGCTACATTGTGTAAGGGGCCACTCCTGGGGCAGCCCACACATCCCTGGGCAACAGGTTACAGCAGAAACTGATGACTGGACGGATATCTGGAGGTGAAGGAGTCTCTGCCTTCCCGTAGTTAGACAATCCATTCACACGGGTTGGGACCATCCTTGGGGCAGCTGCGATGCCATATGAAGATCCAGATACAAGTACTCCCTAGAGTTCTCCATCGCCTACCCCATAGGTTGCTCTGCCTGTGAAGTTTGTCGCATGTTTACCATCCCAGTGTGGACACCCAAGGCAATATGTGTGGACAGCTGGCCACCCCTGTATGAAGTCAGCACCATCCTACTATCTATCCAGAGCCTGCAGGGAAAAGCCCGCTTTAACAGCTCATTGAAGATCTACACTGCTGAGCTCTGGACAAACCCCACAGCCTTAACAAGGACCTGCCAGAGCCCTCCACGAACCAGCTGACTAGCCTAGGGCCCTGACCCTGGCTGCCCACCTCCCTTCCCTTCATTGTGTGTGCGTGTGTATCTTTTTGCCTTCCTCGTGACCCGTCTTCTCTCTCTTCCCTATTCCGTATGGGACTCTGTATCATAGACTGTGTTCTTTTTCTTCTGATATTTTTCTTTTTTTTCTTAGCTCTCTAGCCCAACCCTAAACACTGATATATAAATTTTGTGTGATTTTTAAAGAATAAAATATATGGGGAATTTGTACAAACATAAAGCACTAAGAACCATTTCCCTATAAGTGATCAACGGATATGAAAAAAGGGTTTTTTTAAATGGCTACATGGGAAAAAATGCTCCACATCGCTAACAGTGGGAAGTATTTAAATTAAGGTCTACAGAATTTTGTTTCACTTTATGTAAATTGGTGAGAGTGGGAAAAGATGAACAGTCAGCATTGGAGAGGATGTGTGAAGATGGGCGCACTGGTGCATTGTTAGTGGAACTGGGAAACGGTCCAGCCATTTTGGATGTTACTTTGGAATTATGTAAGAAGAGTTGCTGTACTGTCCATGGCCTTTGACTCAGCGATGCCACTGTTAGACACACAGCCTGAGGAAATGAGAGACAGAAACCAGGTCCGTTACCTATGAAAATTTTCATAGCAGATCGCACTCTTTATGTTAGCAAAATAATGAAGTGGTGGTGCCAGAGGGCATAGAGCGCAGGAAGACCCGAGTTCAAGTCCAGCCTGAGCCATGTACTAGCTGTATGACCCTCAGGCCAAAAGTTTTCTCAGCTATAAAATGGAAATAATAATAATAAGGCCTTTTCCACAGGGTGGTTGTGGAGCTCAGAGGAGCTAGGGATTGTGAAGCACTCAGCATGGCGCCTGGCATGTAGCAGGTGCTTAATAAATGGTTGTTCCCTCCCTTCCTCAGTTGGAAGACGTCAGAAAAATTATGGGACATTATTGTACATAAAAAACGGTAAATGTGAGGAGTTCAGAGAAGCATGGGAAGATTTCTGTGAACTGACGTAGAGTAAGGTCAGTAGAACCAAGACACAGTAGAACCAAGACACTGCTCACTGACTCAAAGACCACAAGAAACAACTAACAGCATGCTAGCAGCCAGCGCTGACATAACACTCTAGGATTGCGAGGCTACAAATACTGCCTCACCTGGTCCTGACGACCACTGGGGAGGAAATGCTGTCATCAGCCCCATTTTACAGGTGAGAAAACAGAGGCAGATGTGGTATAGTGACTTGCCCAGGGTCACACAGCCAGGACATGTCTGAGGCCAGACTTGAACTCGGCTCTTCCTGACTCCAAGCCCAGTGCTATCTCCACTCTGTCCTCATAGTAATGTAAAAACCAACAAAGACCCTGGGGAACAGGTGATGAAGCATTTCTCCTCCCTCCGCATAGACAGATAGAGGCAGTAGTGACCAGTTTTCAGAGGTGGCCACAGGATCATTTGTTTTTGCTCAATTGTCTGTCTTTGTCACGGAGAGTTTAGTTTGGGGTGAGGTGAGTTGATGCAGTTATTCTGATGAAAAGATAAATGTCATCAATAGAATGGGAACGTGGCTTCTTGGTTTTCAAGGGTATTAATTGGAGGAGAACACCTAGATTCCCATTTCACATCTCACTTCCTGGGTACCCTCCCCATCTCTGAGCCTCAGTTTCCTCATCTGTAAATTTGGCATAGTGATTTCGATAGCCCCCTCCTTCATAGTTCTCTCAAGAGGCTGGGAGGAGTTGCTGTGTTTAAAGCACTGGGCACCCATGAGACAGCTCTGTGGGTAGAGATCTCTCAGCTGGTGTTAGGGGGCTTTTAAAAATCCAGTTTTGCTTTCAGGTCTGAGTTTTTTTCTCTTTCTTCCCCACCCTGAGAAAAACCAAACTATTACAAACATGGACAGTTAAGACATTCTGGTCAGTGGAACATTTGTTAAACACCTCGTGTGTGCCAGGCAGTGTGCTTGGCCCTAGTCTGGAGAGTTGGAAGTTACCACATTTCCTGAATTTGAAGAGGATTTGGGGAGATGGATAATTTCATTAGAAGTCAAAGAAAAGCAGGAAATCCAGTCCAGATACCAGCTAGTCAGTCAGTGGTTAGGGGCAAAGCTTGAGTACTTTTTAATTAGTTAATTTATTTTTAGTTTTCACTATTCTCTCTTACAAGATTTTGAATTCTAAATTTTTCTCACCTCCCATCAGCATGTAATCTGACGTAGGCTGTACACGTACAATCATATTAAACATTTCCACATCAGTCATGTTGTGAAAGAAGAATCAGTAAAAAGGGGAAAAACCATGAGAAAAAAGAAACCAACCAGAAAAAGAAAAAAGAAAGTAGTTTGCTTCAATCTGCATTCGGACTCCATAGTTCTTTTTCTGGGTGTGGAGGGCGTTTTCAGTCATGAGTCTTTGGAGTTGTCCTTCATTTGATCCTTACGTTGCTGAGAAGAGCCAGGTATGTCCAAGGCAATCGTGTTCTCTTGGTTCTGCTCACCTCACTCAGCATCAGTTCGTTATAAATCGTTCCAGGTTTTTCTGAAATCTGCTTGCTCATCGTTTCTTTTAGAACAGCCGTATTCCGTTACATTCATATACCACAGTTGTTCAGCCATTCCCCAGTTGATGGGCATCCTCTTAATTTCCAGTTCTTGGCCACCACAAAAAGAGCACAAATGTTTTTTACATGTGGGTCCTTTTCCCATTTGTGTGATCTCTTTGGGATATAGACCTAGTAGTGGTATTGCTGGGTCAACGGGTATGAATGTTTTTATAGCCCTTCAGGAATGGTTCCAAATTGCTCTCCAGAATGGTTGGATCAGTTCACAACTCTATGAACAGTGCATTAGTGTTCTAACTTTCCCACATCTTCTCCAACATTTATCATTTCCCTGTTTTGTCATGTTAGCCCATCTGATAGGGGCTGTGGGTACTTGAGTGGGTTTTTTGCATGTGTTGACAGTACCTAGTGACTGGGGCAGTCAGCCTGTGGGAGGGACTAATTAAGGAAAGAGAGCTTCTGGAGAAGAAATGGTGACAAATTGGTATTGACTTAAAAAAAGAACGAGAGCACCTACCTAGCCCATGCCCTGACCTCTTTTTAGGACGCATATGCAGGACCTACAAGAAGTGACCCAGGATTTGCATTATGAGAACTTCCGCTCGGAGAGGCTGAAACGTGGCGGCCGGTGAGTGTGCTCTGGTCCCTTGATCTTGGCTGCCTGGATGGCACGGCAGGACGGTACAGGGTCGGAGTGGGGCTGGGGAGTGTGGTGCAGAGCCCTGGGTGCGAGGCGGGTGGCCAGAGTGCAGGGGACTGCTCTCATGTATTCCTTCAGCCTCTGCAGGGGCTGGATTCCTCCCCCAGGGTCTTTTCTGCGCACTCGGGTTAGGCCTTTGGCCCACGACCTCTCGTCTCTGACCCTGAGTTCTTCTGGTTCCTTTCTGCTCTAGTCTGGCCTTGAATAACATCTCCCCAGGACCTCGAGTTTGGGGATTTTCTTCTGCGTTACCGGGGGCTTCTCTCTGCCTCAGGTCGCCTGGAGGTTTTGTGCTGTGTAGAGCTCAGTTTCATGACCAGCAGACAGGCACTTGGAAACAGGTCAAGGTCGATGGAATTCACGTTTGTGTGAGACTAAGGCTTCCAGCGTGTCTTCCTCTCCGCAGCCCTGAGAGCTGCACAGGGCAGGAACTGTTACTCCTGTCTACACATGGGGAAACCGAGGTCCCAGGACAGTGACATAATCCAGGTCACTGAAGTGTTAGAATAGGGATTTGAACCCAGGGCTCGCCCAAGGAGTGTCCCAGTGACCACACTGCTTACTCCTGACAAGACATGTCCAGGTCAATGAGACGCCATTGCCCTTGACCCCTATTTTCCTCCCCCTTCCCCCCACAAGGGAGGCTGTGCTTTAGAAGACACTGGAGGGAGCACCCGAAGGTGGTTTTATTTGGCAGAGAACTGGGGCTTCCTGGGCCACAGGTGGGACTGGGGGGTGCTCTGTGGGGGCCAGCCTCCTCCGCCAACCTTCTGACTGCATCTGACCCGCACTGTGCTGTGTGTTTGTGTCTTTCAGGCCAGAGGGGGAGGAGGTGGTTGACAAGGACCAGATCCTTCAGCAGAAGGAAGCTGAGGTAAGGATGCTTCCATCGCTTTCTTGGGCCCCTGCACCCCCACCCCGGCCACTGGCTTTGTTTGTACCTTTAAAGAGAGATTAGTATACAGTGTTTGCTGAAAGGGAAATGCTCTCAAGAGGCAGTTACTGGACGGGCCTTCCCATGTGATTAGAATTTTTATAAACACAACAGAAAAGATATTGTATATCTGGACTGTGTTTTGGGGTGTGTCTTTAAATAGCAACACAATCTGCCAGCAGACACATTCCCCTCCCAGGGCACTGTTCCTCAGGCCTTGTTCCCTCGGGGCTCCTTGCCCAGGGCTCCCAAACAGAGGGGGGATGGGTCTCCACCCTCCAGGGGTCAGGTGCTGCTTGCTCCTAGAAGGCCCTGAGGTGCCATGCCACAGCCCAGGAGGAGGCTCCTTGTGGGGCAGCTGAAGTGCTTTTGGTTGGAAGGGATGCACTCACTTCTCCAGAAAGTCACCCCCGTGTTACCTCCCCAGCCCTGGTGAAAGCGTTGGTTCAACTCGAGTATATTGGTGTGACAAGAGCAGTGCTCTGGCTCGACCCCTCCTGCTCACCTAGCTCAGATACAGGCACACACACTTGCATACATCCACATTCACACCCATGCACACGTACACTCCCTCACTCTTCCAGCCATGCCTCTGGAATAAACCCTTCCAGAGCAGGAGGTTGACCCACACTGTCTGTCTCTCAGGCCTAGAGTGGCCACCTTCCTCCTGCCTTCTTCATAGAATCCTGGCTCCCTTGCTGGCTCTGCCACGGTCCCCAAGTAACCCTGTCCCAGTGCGCTTCTCTGTGGCCATCTTTTCATTCCCCCAAATGTCAGCCCTCTGAGGCTAGTGGCTGCTTTTACTCGACCCCTAGCCCGGTGCCTTGCCCACAGTAGGAGCCTAATAAATGCTGGCTTAGCTACCACCTGCCCTTGGTGCAGTGACAGACCGCTGTCCCTCCCCCTGCTAACATCATTGCCCCTGTGCTGAGTCTGTCCCACGTGGAGCTCGGTGTGTGCACCACTGCCCTCCCAAGCCCCTGTAGACCTCCTCAGCTTGTGCTCTCTGTGCTCAGGGGCCCTCAAAGATGATCTGCCCCACCTTGACTGAGATCCCAAGAAATGAAATGACCGGCCAGGATTCCCACCCAGCTCCTTGGCCTCTAGACCGAGGCTTGTTCCCACTCCACCACACTGCCTCTTGTCCTGACCCTTTGTGAGAAACATGTACCCAGGTGAATGTGGGGTCTGGAGTCTGGACCTGAGCTCAAATGTGCCTTCAGATGGGTCCCAGCTGTGTGACCCCTGGGTAAGTCACTGCCTGCCTCAGTTTCCTCTTCTGTGAAATGGGGCTGATAGCACCTCCCTCCTGAGGTTGTTGTGAGGATTAGATGAAGTCATATTTGTAAAGCGCTTAGTGCAGTGCCTGGCACACAGTAGGCATCATGTACTCCCTTCCCTGATCAGCGTGCTGGAAGCTTCTGATCCTTGAGCCTAGGGCCCTCCCTCTTGCTGCTTCTCCCTCTCCCGCATGGCCCTGTGCCATCTCTCACATGTGGGTCGCTACTGCTCACCACCTGCATACAACCTGCATGTGTCCTCTGTGCAGCTTTGCTAGGCCTGGGTCACCTGAGGTTTTGGTGCTTTGGAGATCGTGGTTTTCCATGGTTTGTAGCCATGGAGCTTCATAGTGAGACTATTGGTGATCATTGGATGGGTTTTTATGGCCAGGAGCAGCTGGAAATCCGTCAGAGTCCTGCCCGGTTTTTCATATACCATCTGGCCCCCGTCCCTTCCCTTCAGGTCTGGGCCCTGCTTGTTGTCCCTCAGCAGCCTTATCCCCATGAGAGTTCCAAATAATAACAAATTATTTTCAGATTGGCTCCAAAAAGGAAGAAAATTCCTACTTGGAATACAGTAGATCTTTGCATTCTTTGTTGGTTCCTGAACATGTTGTGTTTCTTTGGTGTGGGACCATAGGCACGGGCTGTGTGCTCCTGTGGGTTGTCTGACCCTTGCATCCTTTGCTGGTGGGTGGTCTCTTTAAGAGAGGGTACTAAGGCAGGCAGGCAAGCTCGCCTCCGGGCACCCCAGGAGGTCTGGAGCTCCTCATGGCCCTCTGGCCATTTTTCCTCCAGCTGTCACCACCATAACCCCCCTAGCCACAACTACTTCCCACGGTCCTGACTGTCACTGTTCCCTTCAGCCCAAGATGGAGTCCACTGTACTGGATTGGTGCTGTGTGGTGGGACCTCCAGAGTCTCCTTTGCCTGCTAACACCCTGCTTGTGCTGAGGCAGCCACATAACAGGCTGCCTTGGAGATGAGGGCGGCTCTGCTGCCGTGGCAGCCCCAGCTGGCTACCCGTTCTCTACCACCACCTCTAGGGTTGTTTCAGGGCCTGGATTGTTAGGAAGAGACAGTGCCTCAGTTTGGACATTCCGTGATTGTGAATAATAAAGGTCTGTCCTGTGCAGGACAGCTCCAGGCAGGCCTGCTAGGCCATCAGCTTGCAACTGAAGTGAATTGCACAGCCTTGGCAAAGTGGCTGCTTGAAGGAGAGATTCCTGCTCACTTCCCTTTGTTGAATGTGGCTAGCAGGCAGGTGGACCAGAGCACTGTAGCCCTGTCTTATTGGCCTGGGCTTGGGGCTTCTCCCAGGGAAGCCCGCTCCTCACTGGGACTGCTGCAGCTTCTTTGCACAGGACTGGCAGTAAATTGGCAGTAACAGCGTCTTCCATAGCTAGGGCTCTAGCATACACTGTCAGTGATGGCGTCTCCCGTTGCTGGGGCTCTGTTGTCCACTGGAAGTGACAGTGTCTTCTATAGCTGGGACTTGAGCATCCACTAGCAGTAACAGCGTCTACCGTAGCTAGGGCTCTATTATCTACTGGCAGTAACAGCATCATCACCTTGATTCCAAGGCCCAAGCCATCAAGCATCTCATTCGGCCACCCTCTCTAGCTCCGATAAGCTCCTTTAGAGTTGCATGTGCTTGGCTTGGAAGTGGGGAGCAAAGCTGACCCTTTGGAAATGAAGAGGCCTCCCCATATAAGCCCTGTCTCTCGCCTGGCCCTATTCTGAGGTGGCCTGTGACAGACACTTTGGGGCTTGGGAGCTTTTGTGGTATGTGGGGTGGGGCTGAGAGGAAATGGGCTCACATTCCTTGGTCTCTGCTGAGAAAATAAACAGCCGATTCCCCTTCTGTTTTGCATTCTGGCCAGGCTTGGTGCTTCAAGGCCTAGTTACAAATTCACAAGATTTGCATAACTCCAGAGAGAATTCAGGTCTGGGTATATGCCAGAGACCGTCATTCTCAAGCATCACCTCTGCTAACTAACGATCCCTTTTTAACCTCAAAGACCCTGTTTTGGGCCTGTTGGCATCATTAATCTCCATTTCAGCTCCTCTTATAAGATGCTTTGTTTGACTTGTTGAACTCTTGTAAACGTTGGAATCCTGCTGTCAGACTTGGCCTTCGATAGAAAAGGAGGGAGGAGGGTATAAAAACACCTTTCCTCGAGCTTCGAAGGAGCTGCCTGGTGGTACTTCTGCAGTCTGTAATTCAGGCTGCAGTGAGCATTCCTCTCACTGCAGCCAACAGCAGTCTTTCTTTCAAAGTAATTTCTTGGCAGCCTCCCTTGGCAATTTCAGGAGCCCTTCCCCTCTGACCATGGGACCTGCCCTGAACATTTTCATAAATCTGTGCTAAGCCTAAAATGCCCAGGACATATTGAAAAGAACAGTTGATACTGCCTTTCGGGCACCTGGTATGTTGAGGGATTGGGCCATAGAGGGAGAACCATCCCTGGAAAGGATGTCAGGAGCATCTCTGGAGTGTGCCAGGTTTCCATGAGCACCAGAAGGTGAAAAGAGGAGGAAGGAACGTTTCAAGCATGAAGGGTGGGTGCCGTGAAGGTCGGTATGACTGGGTCATGGACTTTGGGAAGAGGAGTAGTGGAAATGGAGAATGATGCCAGATCGTACAGGGTTTGAAATGCCAAACAGAAGGATTTGTCCCTTCTGGCTCTGGCTCTCTGATGCTGGAGGTAATTGGGAATTTATTAAGTAAAGAGTGACCTGGCCAGATGGGCATTTGAGGAATGTCCCTTGGGAGATTGTGTGTGGAGAGTCTGGAGATTGTGGAGGGATGCGGGCTAGGAGGCCTGGGGGATGGTGGAGAGAAAGGAGAGGGGTGGGAGATGGGAGATGCATTGGTCAAAATGACAGAATTTGGCAGTGGAGCCACAGGGGTTGGACTCAGTAGAGGGAGGCGGATTGGGAAAGACCTTTGCTGCTCCGAATCTGGGATGGGAGCCGAGGGCAAAGAGAGCCAGGTACTTTTTAGCTGGGCTCGGTGCTGGTTTAGGGGGTGCTTCCTTCCTTCTGGCTTTTTTTGTGGAGGATACAAATAGCCACCAGGGGGCAGCGCTTGTGCCTAGAATTGCACCATTAGTGCCATGAACGGCCCCCCTCCCCCCCATTCCAGTTGGTGGAAAGCCTGGCTTCTGTTGGGGGCACAGCCCCCCTCCCAGCAGCAGTGGCATTTGCGGAGCGCCCTCATCCCAGAGAATCTTTGGGGTGAGAGGCTGGACCTTGGGCGGTAACCCCTGCCTGCTTCTTCCTTTACAGAAATGTCCCACACATGATCCCAGGTCCAGGCTCTCCTCTGTAACCAATGCCCGCCCTGGAGTTGATCCCTTCTGCCTCCTCCAGGCAGGACCTGGAGAGCCCATCCAGCCTCAGCCTCTTCCCCAGCAGATTGTCCCAGGTCTGCCCCTGGGGCCAAGCAAAGCAGGTCTACACTTGCCATGTTCTGGCCCCTCTCGTTGGCTCTGGGGGACCCTGGCCCAGCCTTGTTTCCTCTGATCGCCGTCCCATTTTCCTTCAGATGTTCTACAGCTTGTCCTTGGGCTTCCTACGATGTAGGAACTACCTAGAACTAGAACCCACGTTCCGGATGTATTGCAAGCAGCCTCTGCCCAAGGCAGCTATAAACTGCCCTGGTGGTTTGGACCCTCATGGATCGAGTTTGGTCTCCAATTAAGTCTCCACATCTTTTTCATGAAAACTCTTGTCTGGCCGCGCCTGCATCTTCTACTGGTGCAGTTAGGTCTTTGAACCAAAATGTGAAACTTTGCCCTTTTGCCTTTTAAATTTCATCTTAGTCAGCCTACTATGTGTCAGGCCCTGTGCTAAGTGCTGAGGATACAGAAAGCCAGAAGATGGAGCCTGCCCTCAAGGAGCTCACAGTCTAACGGGCCAGACAGAGCAAGCAAGTGGATGCAAAGTAAGTGACAGGCAGGACAGATGGGAACCGATCAGTAAAGGAGAGCTCTAAGGCATCAGAGTTAGAAGGGTAGAAGGCGGGATTTTAGGTGGGGTGTAAAGGAAGTCAGGCAGAAATGAGGAGGGAGAGTACCTTGGCTTGGGGGCAGCCAGAGAAAATGCCCAGAGCTGAGGGCAGAAGTGCCTTGTTTGTGGAACATTCAGGGCCAGTGTCACAGGGGCAAGGATGGCGCCTTGGTGAGAAAGACTGGAAAGGGAGGAGGGCTTGGAAGGCCAGAGAGAGCATTTTGTATTTGATCCTGGAAGACGGAGGAAGCCACTGGAGTTTCCTGAGTGTGTGTGGGGAGGGGGTGGGGTGGAGTGACATGGCCCTTCCTACACTTTAGGAAGATCACTTGGTGGCTGAAGGGAGGAGGGACTGGAGTGGGAAGAGACTGGAGGCGGACCGACTCTCCAGCAGGTTATTGCAGTACTCCAGATGTGACTGGGGGCAGTGTCAGAGAAGGGGGTGTATTTGAGAGATGCTGCAGTGCTTGTCAGGCCTTGGTAACAGCTTATCATGGGGGGAGAAAGATAGGGAGGAGTCCATGGTGACCCCTTGGCTGTGAGCCCGAGGGACCTGGGAGGAGGCTGTCCGCTACAGTAATAAGGAAAGTGCCTGTGTGTGTGTGTGGGGGGGGGTGGCTTAGGGAGAAAGATAATGAGCTCCATTTTGGTCAGATTGACATGCTGGACACATTGAGACATCTGGTTGGAGACATCTGAAAGGCAGATGGGGATGCAGGACTGGCGGGCAGCAGAGAGACTGGGGGCAGGAGAGGCGAATGTGAGAATGGTCAGCAGAGACGGTATTCAAGTACAGGGATGCCGATGAGGTCCCCAAGTACAGTGACGTAGAGGAAAAAGAGAAGAGGACCTTGGCCAGAGCCCCGAGGGACACCTGCAGCTAGAGGAGGTGACTTGGGTGGGGCGGGTCCAGCAGAGGAGTCGGAGGAGAGCCAGGAGAGAGCAAGGGGTGCCTGAGGACCAGAGGAGAGAGTCCAGGAGGAGTGCTCAGATCCTTTTAAATCCTGTCTCCACATCCCTGTTAGCCCTCCCTCCACACATTGTGTTGTTTGTAAATGTGACAAACATGCCATCTATTCTATATCAGAGCCTTTGCATTGCCCTCAAGGAGCTTACATTCTGTTGGGAAAAAGCTATGTGTGCACAGATACCCGAACATACCAAAGTAAATACAACGTCATTTCGGGGTTGGGAAAACTTCTAACAGCTGGGTATGATTGACCTCAAATAGGAGCTGCCACTTTAGTGGGGCCTTGAGGAGCCTGGGGAGTCCAAGAAGTAGAAGTGTACTGAGAAGGGAATGCATTGCAGGCAGGGGGCACAGCTTGTGCAAAGGTGTGGGGATGAGAGAAAGAATATACTATATGGGGAAGAGGAGGTAGTACAGTCTGACAGGACATCAGTCACAAAGCTAGATGGTAGCCAGATTGTGAAGGGCCTTAGATGCCCAACAGAGCTTGTATTTTATCTGAGAGGCAATGAAGAGACATAGATGCTTCTTGAGCAGGAGAGTGGCATGGTCAGCTCTGTGTTTTAGGAAAATCACTTGGGCAGCTGGATGGAGGCTGGGTTAGAGAGATGAGAAACTGGAAGCAGGAAAACCCACTGGAAAACTTGGAACCTGATTAGGGTCTGAGCTGGGCTGGCCACAGGACATGGATATGAGAGGTGTCGGGGAGGGAGAGTTGGTGGTTTGCGTGATGGGCTGTGGTGGGTACGGGAGAGAGAAGAGAGCACCTGGGTACCTCAGGAGCAGGAAGGGAATGGAAGGTGAATGTGGTACTCCATGACGGGAGAGGGACAGCACCCCGATTCTCAAAGGGGGAAGAGGACAGGACCTGGAAATGAGGCCAGTGTACTAGACTGATTCCTGGGAACATTGTAGAGCAGATTGTTGGAAACCTTGGAGGAGGAAGAGGTAGTACTTCCAAAGACCCTGTGTGGCCTCGACAACAACAGGTCATGCCAGATGAGCCTCATTTCTGTTTTGGACAGACAGGATTACTAAGTGAGGAGGGGAGAGGAATCCTGTGAATACAGTTCACCTAGAGTTTAGCCACATTTTTGACTGCATAATGCATCTCATACTATTTTTGTGCAGGAGGTAGATGTGGATGAGTTTCCATGATCCTATTCAAGGGAAGCTGTGACTTGCTTCTCAGCTGAAAGAAATATTTATGTCCCACTAAAAAGTAAAAAGAGATTTCTCATCCTTCATTTCATTCTGTGTTGCTGTGTCTCACACTGGTTATGTGCCCAGTGTATATCTCTCTGCTCCACCTGCTTGCGTTCTGGACCATTGTTTTTCTCATGAGATTGTTATGCCTCTGGACTTTGGGTTTGGGTGATAGAAAGACATAGGGCTACCAGGCCCTACCCTCCTAGAGCCCCCATGATCATTGGGATTCTGTACCTTCTCGTAGGCTTCTTGGGCTAAATGCTGGCCAGCCGTCTAATACTGGGCATTTTTTCCCTCTGGCTGATTCAGTGGCAGAGTATCTGTTCTCAGAAAGCGCAGTAATGTTGATGGTGGCAGTTAGGTTCTTTGGATTGAGAATTACCAGGCCCAGTTGAACTGTCTCCTCTAGCCCCAGAGAGTCGGATTCATCTGAACCTCGCTGCTCTCTGGCTCATACATCCCTCACTACACAGTTGGATTGTCTGTGTACTGCTCAGATGCTTGGTTTCAAAGAGTTGTTCATGGATCCGTGTCAGCATGGCAAGAGATCTTCAGTAGAGAAAGTACCCCAGGGATATGTGTGTAGAAGGCATGCTCTTCACATTTGCAGATGATCCAACAGCTTGTAAGGTTGTGGTGGGGATTTCTTTTTGCTCATGTACTAGGTAGCTGCTGAGGTCCAACTCTCAAATTCTGTAGTTCTGAGGAGTTAGGAAGAGGAGTGGCTTTGGGGAAAGGGAATGAATTCTCTTTTCATCATATTGAGTTTGAGCTTCCCATAGGACCTCCAGGGAGAGATTACAGCAGGTAGTACACCAGGAGACTGGATTCAGGATGGTTCCTCCTAGTTATGATAGTTGAACCCATGGCACTGATGGAGTCACTGAGGGAGGGAGAGAGTCCTCAGATTGAACATAGATGACCGTCCAGCAGGGGGGACTAAAAAGGCCTGCTCCGACAGGGAAGAGGATTTGGAAAGGGATGAGCATCTATAGGTGGTAGAACTAGGAATTCCAGGGGAGGGGCCTGAGCAAAGGTAAAGAGTTAACTCTAGGGTCAGGATTCCCCATCAGAGCTGGGGAAAGCTAAGGAGGGACAGAGTGCTTGGAGGTTGTGGTGAGGTCAGAGAATGTACTTAGGAAGCAGCAGGAACAGAGACAGGGGAGGATAGGAAACCGTGGACACATCGAGGAATTTCCCAGTTGTGGTTTGAGGGCTTGGAGCTATTTTCGTAATGACAAGGATCAAGGCCATGGCCATTCCTTTGGGCAGCTGAGTTGGAGGGAAGATGGAGGCCGTGGGAGATGAATTGGGAGATCAGGGCCCTTGAGGCATGGACTATGTTGAAGTCCCTAAGGGCAGGGGTGAGGATGGGAAAGGCTGTGAGCCAGGTACTTCATTTCTTGGGAAAAGAAGGTTCTTATCTCAGTGACTGATAGCTACATGCTACCAGGATCTAGAGAGAGAGTGACATGCCCAGATGCCCTTGACCTCGGAGGGGAAAGCTGCTGAGTGACAGCATTGTGGGGAGGACTGGGAAGGGGCCATGAGAAGCCGGGGATATGCCTGCTCCTCCTCTTGTGTATGCTCAGGATCAGATGAGAGAATGTGCCTCCAGCCCAAAGTGGGAGGGGGAGGGAAGCCAGGTTTCTGTGAGCACAAAGTGATGGAGAGCGAAAGAAGGAGGCCCGATGTGGAGGTTGGTTTGTTAAGTGTGTGTGTGAGAGGTATATTATATAGTAATATAATTGGGTGTTCTCCAAAGAGCTAAAAGGTATTGGGGTCTTAGGTAATAGTGACTGATAATCGCCCTCAGTGGAGAAGTTTCTGGCAATATGTCATAGTATTTTGGGGGGAAAGGTTTTGTGTTGATTTGGGGGCTGGAAGGCTCCAGAATAAGTTTGGATTTCCCAGAATAAAAGTCTTCGTCCCAGCCCAGGAATCCTAATATGCCCCAGGAAGAAGCATTGACCTAATTGGCATCAGGGTTAGGGAGTCTGGATCATGCCATTGAGAAAAGCCTTGAGAGTCATGGATCCTGACCCTTAAAAATGGAAAATACGGAGAGTAATGCGGATAGGAGGGAATGTTTTCTAAGAAGGAATCCGGGTTCTAATGGGCATCTTTTAGCCGGGCTCGTGTCGACAGCGGCACAGCAACAGTTAACTTAATAGTTGGGGGAGAATGTAGTATTTACAGTGCCAGTACGCCCCGTAAAGAGCCAGTGCCACACTTCTTTTCTCAGTGGAAGTCCTCTGTTCGGGCTGTGTAATGACTCGGAATTGAATGTATTTTTCTTGGCTTTAATTAACAGGATTAGTTGCAGCCTTTGTCATTTTTGGTATTGGAGGTATTTTTACAAACACAGTGAGGATCGTGGGAACATCCTGAGGCTCCCGGCACGTCTGTGGCCCAAGCTCAGCCCTCTTTTCCACCCTCCCCCAGCCTTCCTTTTCACAGAGGCCGAAGCATTTGATTGGGGTCTGCCTATTTTTGTCCACTTATGTTTAAAATTAAAACCAAGATAAAACTGGAAAAAGTCAGTGTTCAGTTACAGTTCCCTTTTTCATGGTTCTGTATCAGCTGTCTCGAATAACTGTGATAACGGGGATAGCAGGCTATTGACCACAGCATGGAACAGTGCGATTGTCAAAGAAAGCGCGGAAAAAGGGGTCCTTCCCAGGAGCCCGGAGACTCCCTGCTTCCTAGGGGGAGGGTGTTCTCCCTTGGAAAGGGCCTGATCTGCTCTTTCTTTAATGAGGCCTTCTCATTTTTATGAAGAGCACATGATGTCTGTTGTATACATTGGAATTATTACAACGAATAAAAATGAGCTGTAGCAAAGATGAGAATCCTGCAGTGATGATGGTGAGAATATGAAAAACTTGGGGGTTTTGAAAGGCTTCTACGGATGTTATCTCCCTTGAGTCTTACAGTACTGTGAAATTGTAGTGAGAGCATCATCATCCCCATTTATAGTTAAAGAAACTGAGGCCCCAAAAGGCACTTGCCTAAGCTAGTAATTGGCAGGTCTAGGCTTTAGGCCTAGGTTGTGGAATTAGAGAATTGGAGCCACAGGAGAACCTTTCATTTCATACATGAGCCAGCTGAGGGAAGCAGAAGGGAAGGGAACAGGTGTACTTTAAGTACCTACTGTGTGCTGGGCATTGTGCTGAGTGCTTTACAAATATCTTATCTGGTCCATTCAGCAGCCTGGGCAGGCAGGCACTGTTATGATCCCCGTTTTGTGGATGAGAGCAGTGAGGCAGAGAATCACAGAAGCACACAACTCTTCAGGGTCTGTGGCCAGCTTTGCATCAGGTCTCCCTCCCTCTAGACGCAGCTTGCTTAGCTGGCACCAGCTGCTGGATGACCCAGCTGACCATTAGAAGGGCCTCCAGGGAGAGCCAAACAGCCCCTGGGATCCTGTATCTGCGGGTGGGAGAGACATTAGGACTGTCTTATTCCACCTCCCTTGTTCTGCAGAGGAGGAAACTCCTGAGGCCCAGAGGAGGGGAAGGACCTGCCCAAGGTCCCCTGGTGCTCCCTTCAGAGCCAATGCTCATTCCCCGTGCCCCTCCACCCAAACATGGCAGGTTTTGTTTTTTGTGGTTTGTGTTCTTTAAAGGAAGTTCCTTTTACTCAATTGAGACCAGTGCCTACTGGCTGATGGGTGTGGGCAGGACCAGGGGCTCCTTTTCCGTTTCTCCAATGAGCCTTTAATCTGAAGCCCACACATCCCCATTAAATAGAGCTTGGCATTGAGCGAGGCAGGAGGACATCGCCGGGGTCCAGGCCCTCAATGCAGGGAGTAGCAAGGAGGCCACTCTGGTGGGAAGTGGAGTGTGTGAAGGAGAGTCTGAGTGAGGGGGGAAGATGGAGCTGGATCCTAGAGGACTTTGAGAGTCTGGGGAGTTTGCTTTGTATCCTGGAGGCAGCTGGGAGTCATTGAACCTTCTTGAGCAGAAGAATAGCATGGGTCAGAATCAGGCTTTCAGAATCTTAGTCTTGCAGTTGTGTGGAGAAGGGACAGATCTGGAGGCCAGGAGACCAGCTCTGGCTGCTGAATCAGGGGTCACCAGGCTGTGTTCTCTAATCTCACTGGGCTCTCACTGCAGCAAGGTAAACCTTTTACTCCTGCCTGATTGATCCTCTGCTGCACTGTGGTCAAAGCCATCCCAAGCCTTCTCTTCTTCTCTACAGCCTCCCCCTCTACTCCCTCTACCCCATCTACCTCCTCTACCCCTCAGCTGAAGGTCTTACCTTGTACTTCACTGAGAAATTGGCAACCACCTGGCGGGGGATGAAGCTGCCACAGACCTAGAGACCTTCTTGGGTCAGGAGGTAGACAGGACATGAGCTAGCTTCTCCCCGACTCCCACACGGCTCCTCTAGCAAAATAAAACTAATTACCTAACTATATATAAAATACTAAAATATTCTTTTTGAGAATTCTGGAAACAGAGGGTTCTCTGAGTCTGTGTGGACTGACCCTTATTTTTAATTCTATTTTTATAGGTATTTCATTTGTTAGTATGACTTCAGGCAATCAGTCAACTTATTGAACACCTGCTATGTGCTGGGGTACCAAAAAAAGGCAAAAGACAGCCCTGCCCTCAGGAAGCTCCCAGTCCCCTGGGGAGCCGACATGCAAGCACATTAAACTGTATACTAGTTAAATGGGAACTGATGAACAGAGGGGAGGCTTCCTGCAGGAGGTGTAGCTTAGTTGGGACTTAAAGGAAGCCAGAGGGGTCAGTAGTCAAAGTGGAGGAGAGAATGCATTCCAGCAATAGGGGACAGCGAGAATGCCAAGAGGTGGAGAACCTTGGTCAGGGAACAGCCCGGAGGCCAGTGCCTCAGAATCAAAGTGTAGAGAAGTTCTGGAGAAGTAGGTGATAGGGCTGGTTATGAAGGGCTTCGAATGCCAAGCAGAGCATTTTGTATTTGATACTAGTGGCAATAGGGAGCCACAGGAGTTTATTGAGTAGGGGGTGACCTGGTCAGACCTTCAGTTTAGGAAAGCCATTCTAGTGGCTGAATGGAAGATGGGGATGGAGTAGGGAGACACTAGAGGCAGGCAGACCCCCCCCCCCCACCAGCTATGGCAGTGCTCCAGGTGGGAGGTGCTGAGGTTCTGCACTAGGGTGGGGAAAGGGTCAGAGGAGAGAAGGGAGTGGGGTATATTTGAGGGATGTTGCAGAGGTTGACAGGCCTTGACATCAGCTTGAATTTGGGGACTAAGAGAGAGTGAGGAGTTGAGGATGACACCTAGATTGTGAGCCTGGAGGATTGAGAGAATGGTGTTGTCATCTGCAGTAGTAGGAAAAGCAGGAGGTGGCAAGGGTTTAGGGGAAAAGGAGTTCCGTTCTGGACATACTGAATTTCAGATGTCTACTGGGCATCTAGTTGGAGGTATCTGAGAAGCAGATGGAATTGTGAGTTTGGAGGTTAGCAGAAAGATTGGGACAGGAAAGGCAGATTTGAGAATCCTCAGCATGGAGATGATAATTAAATCTGGAAGCTGATGAGATCACCCAGTGAAGTATGTTGGAGAAGAGAAGAGGGCCTAGCACAGAGCCCTGAGGGGAGGGACGTGTACAGTTACAGGAAGTGATGTGGAGGAGGATCTAGCAAAGGAGACAGAGAAAGAGCAGTCAGAGAGGTGGGAGGAGAACCAGGAGAGCGAATGTCCTGAGAACCTAGAGAGAAGAGAGTAGTGAATGATGGACAGTGTCCAAGGCTGCAGAGAAGTCAAGAATGAGGACTGAGAAATGGCCGCTGGATTTGGCAACGAAGAAATCATTGGCTGCTTTGGAGAGAGCAGTTTGGGGGAAATGGTGATGTCAGACTCCAGAGGCTTTGGTCAGAGAGCTTAGCTACAAAGGGCAGAAGAGGTGTAAGAGAATAACAAGTTAGCAGGGGTAGAGCGTGATCGATTGAGGACTTGTTTGGAATCTTTGAGAAAGAATCAGGACTAAGGTTGTCCCAGCATTCTGCAGTGCTTGCCTCACACAGCTAGTCTGGTGAGAGGTCAGTGGTGCAGGGACTATTGTTCCATTTTACAAATGAGACAACTGAGACTCAGGAAGTGACTTATACTAGAGTCAAGGAGCTACGAGTGTCAGCTGAGATTTTCCTTTTCTAAAAAAGTTAATTTATTTTTGGTTTTCAACAATTGTTTTTGTAAGATTTTGAGTTCTAAATTCTGCCCCCCCCCCCACCCCCCCCGCAGCATGCGATCTGATATAGGCTCTACATGTATAGTTATATCAAACACTGATACTAGTCATGTTGTGAAAGAAGAATCATAACAAAAGGGAAAAACCAGGAGAAAAAAAACAAGAAAAAGAGAAAATAGTCTGCTTCAATCTGCATTCAGACTCCATAGTTCTTTCTCCAGATGTGGACAGCATTTTCCATCATGAGCCTTTTGGAATTGTTGTAGATCATTTCAGCTGAGATTTTCAATACAGTTGGCCCAAGAGATAACTTATTAAGCACTCACTGTGTGTGAGACATTGCTCTGAGCACTAGAGATACAAAGGCAAAAAGGAAAACCAGCTTCTGTTTTCAAGAAACTTAGGTTCTTTTGGGAGGATATGGCACTTGCAGAAGTCAGGGTGATGTGTGGTGAGGAGTTGGGCCCACAGGTGCCTGGGGCCGTGTGATCCTGTCTGTACGGGCCCTTCTCACGGGCCCTTCTCACGTGTGGTTGGGTAATTAGTCATCTGGGCTTGGGTCCTGTCCCCCGGCTCACCCTGTCTATAGCTTGCTTGTCCGTGGCTGTTTCTGTGTCATTTCCCCGTCAGACTGAGCTTCTGGAGGGCTGGGACTCCCTTTGGCCTCTTTTTGTATTCTTCGAACTTAGTACAACACCTGGTACATGGTAGGTACTTAATAAGTGCTTGTCGACCAGCTGGATGAAAAGTTCTGGAGGAGAGAGACTGAATGTTTTTTTTAATTTTTAAATAAATTTTTATTGCTCTTTTCTTTTTACATCTCCTTAATTTCTCTGTGTTTGTCCTTTTCTCCCTGACCCAAAAACCTTTCCATATGGCAAGGAATATTCAAAAAAGGGGGAAGGAAGAAGAAAAAAATTAGCAACAGCGATCTCTGTACTGAGAAAGCTTGAGAATGTGTGCGGCGCTCCGTACTCGTGGACTTGCGTGTCTTGAGGCTGCGCTTATTCTTCGTAATTCTGTGATCACGTTTTTAAAAATAAACTTTGTTGACGTGTTTTGTTTATGTTCCTCCAATTCCCCCAGAGAGGCTCCCCCTCCCACTATATAAGATTTTCTTTAAAAAGGGGGAAAATCATCAAAACCAATCAATGCATTGAAAAAAATCTGAAAACTTACACCATGTTCCACCCCTGGACCTCTTACCATTGTAAAGGAGTGGGTGTGTTGTCTCAGATTTCTTCTTTGGGCCCTGTGCTTTTTTTTTTTTTTTGGTGTGATTTTGCACCATTCACTTTTGATTTGGGGGAGGGGCTGATTTGCTCCATTTGTATGATTGGCATCACTCTTGTACTGTTTTCCTGGTTCTGCTTACTTTGCTGTGTATCAGTTCATCCGAGTCTCCTGGGCTTCTCTGTATTCCTCATGTTTGTTGTTTCTTATAGCACAGGGATACTCCGTTACGTTCGTGTGTCAGAGTTTGTTTGGCCATTCCCCAGCTGAGGGGCATCTACTTTGTTTCCAGTTCTTTGCCATTAAAAAAGTGCCAACTGCCCTCCAAAAAGCAAAAAAAAAGAAAAAAGGGCTGCTGTTGATATTTTTGCGTGTATGAGGCCTTTGTTATCACTGACCTCCTTGGGGTAGAATCTCTGGGTCATACACTGTTACGTAATTGCTTTTCAGAAAGGTTGTACTGATCAGTGGCTCCACCAACAATGTATCAGCGCACCTCACCTTCTACAGCTCCTGTGCCTTGAATAGCCTGCCGTCTGCACAAGCTCAGTGGTTTGGGTTGGCATCGCTCTCAGTGCTTTGGGGCATTCTTTCATGTGCTTGTTAATCGTTTGCAGTTCTTTTGAGCATCGTCTCTTCGTGTCCTTTTCTTATCTATTGGGGAACTGTTTTTTAAATTTTCAAATGTTTCTTTTTATTATTATGAACTTGGCACACGTCAACAAGTGACTATTTCCTCGTGCCAAGGGCGGAAAAGGAAGATTGCATATGAATCCATGAGTCTCTGCCACATAGAGCTTTTGTTGTGTGTGCTTCAGACTTAGCACAGCAGCGCCCAATATGCCCCTGCTTGTCTGTGGGACTGTGAACTCTTCATGTCCCCTAGTGCCCCATATGGTCCTGCGTTTCACAGTAGGTTCTTAATCAGTGTTTCTGGAACCTGCAGCCTTGAGGCCACATGTGGCCCTCACTGCAGTTGAGGACCTCGAGGCTGCAGGTTCCCCACCCCTGGGTTGTTTGAAGCTTCTCATGAAGGGAAAAATGTAGACCTTGGGAGGGCCGTGGGGACCAAGCAGGGAGCCAGTGTTTGTTTCTGCAGATTTACTAGATGACACAGATCCTCTCAAGCAGGTAGCCTTTCTTCCCTAAGAAGAACAGAGGCTGCTGTCCCAGGGAGCATCTGGACAAACCCTGATCACCTTCTGCTGTTGCTCTGTCTTGAGTGCACCCACAGGTAATATGTTTTTGGCAGACTTCCCTCGTGTGCTGAGAGCTGCAGCTCTCCTGATTCCTCTGCTCCCTTGTAATGAGAATGTCATCTGTGATTGGGTATCACTTCTCATTTGAATGTGGTTCAGGTCAGGCTGGGCGCTCTGTTCTCACCGCTCCAGGCTGGAATTGCAACAGTCTCTACCTGAGAGTCAGAGTGGGGCCGGGCCGGTCTTGAGTGGCAGGGACCTGTCCTGAAGGGCGCGTTCATTGTGTGGGGTTCGTCTCCTCTCTGATTCCTTTCCAAGTTGTAGCAAATCATGAATCATGCTGATAGGTGGCTTCTTCCAGCAGGTTCTCATGACTGTTCTTTTCTGAAGAAAGTGATTAATCCTCTCTCAGCAGAATAGCTCTGCAGCCCTGCACCCAGGGGCAGTAGGAGCTGAGACCTGGGCTAAGCTCCGTGCTCTGCTGCTGAGTTTGCTGGTTGGACCTGGGTGCCCCCCGCCCCAGTCTGGAGCTCCGTTTTCCCATCTGTGACCCTCTGAGGTTGGGTCAGAGGGACTTTCCAGCTCTGACATTCTTCCATGCTGTCATTTGGGTTTGGGTTCTTATACTGGAAGCTTTCCCCTTGGACTTCTCCATCCCAGTTCACCCTTCGGTCTGCTGTCAGGACAACCTTTTGTATGAATAGCTGTGGCGGTGTCAGTCATCTGCTCAGAAATCTTCAGTGGCTTCCAGTTGCCAGGCATGTCAGCGGCCTGCTTTTCTTCCTGGTGTTCCAGGCCCTCAGCTTGTGCCACCGGCCCTTTGTCTGTAGAATCTCAGACTTGGGAGGGACCCCGGGCAGCCTCGAGTCCCCAGCTGAACCTCCCGGGCAGGTGGCTCTGCAGCCCTGGCTTGGAGGCCACCATCTTAGGAGAGGAGAAGCTAGGCCCTGACTGAGGGATGTGACTTAGCCCAGGTCACATGATGCCAGAGGGGAGAGGTGGGCGTCACACCCAGTTCTGCTGGCTTGATCTCTGGGCATCTCAGACAAACCCTGGGCTTTCCTGGCTTTGTGCCTTTATATGTAGTGTTCTGAATGCCTGGAAATGCCGAATTCAGTGCTTGATACCAAACCCAGACGGCATCTTCTCTGTGAAACCTTCCCTGCCGCCCCTCGGGCCCCACCCAGAATCTTGTCAGATCATATTGTGTAATAGAGTTATCTGTTTGGGTCTTGTCCCACACCTAGGTTGTAAGCGTCAAGAGTGTGGGCCATGAGTCATTTTAATGTGCTCTCTCCTCCGTGCTGTGCCATGTAGGTGTGCCGTGGCCTCCTGATCACCCATGAGAATGTAAGAGTTAAGCAGGACATGAGGAGGGGGAGCAGCCAGCAATCCGTGGGTGTGGCTGCCTCTGCACGACCCGGCTTTGTACTTCCTATTTGTTGAGCTTCAATGGTGCCCCCATCCAGCCTCATCCTGTCATGTCCAAGCTGGTGTTTCAGTCCAGGCCATCTGCTGTGAGCCACTCAGCTGCCCGTAGCTTCCCCTCAGCCTCTGTTTTTCCGTCCCTTCTCTTGGGCTCAGGGGTGAAGGAACCCTCCTCTCCAAAACTGTTCCCATCCCTGAGGGAACGTCCTTCCAGGCCTGACGTCCTTCCTAACAGCCTCGGCCTCTCTCTGGCTCCGTTCTCTCACTGCGGCCGTCTTGTTTGGCCTCTTATCCTCCTGCTGCTGGGCCTTTGCAGTGACTGCCTAGTGCAGGAGGGAGAAGGTGACGCCGAGAGCCTGGGGCCAGAGGCAGGAGGCCTGCTTTCTGATCCCAGTCACACATGTCCTTCTGTAAAATGAGTGAGAAAACCACTTTCTGAGCCTTGGGCTGCTTGGATTTGGGGTCTTCTTTTGGTGTTTGTTCTCACCCCGCTTCTGCCCAGCCTGAGGGTGAATTAATCTCCGTAAAACAGCAGTTTGGTTGGGCAGCTTCTCCTGGTCAGGAGCTCCCAGAACCTGCAGGAGGGAGCCTCAGCTCCGGGGCTTCACGTTCTAGTTCCTGCACCCCTTTAACCAACCCTTCTCCTGTGCCTCAGTGGCCTCCCATCCTTGCAGCACAGGCCTTAGGATTCCCTGTTTCTCTGCCTTTGCTTATGTCTTGGGCCCCACTTGGTATGTGTTTCCCTTTCTTCACTGCCCAATGAAATTCCATCCTTATTTCAGAGCCCACCTGGAATCCTGCTTTCTCCAGACGAGCCCAGCCCGAAGTAGCCTCACTGTTTGTGTATGTAGGTACACGTATATCTTATCTGTCCAGCCAGTTTATACACCCAGAGACTGTTCATTTTACAAATATTTATTTCCCTGTAAGTGCAAAGCACTCTCCGAGACAGCAGAGGAGATAGGAAGGCAAGATTAGCCACGGAGCTGTGGCCCCAGCCCTCAGGGAACCAGGAGGCTGAGAAATGCAGAGAATTAGAACATGCACTGTTACATAATCAAGACCGAGAACCTCAGCAAGGTCCAAGGGGCTTTCTGGAGGAGCCTCGAAAAGTAGCTGGGAGCTCAGCACACTGGGAGGCCTAGGGAAAGGCCAGAGGAGAAGCAGAGATGAAGCGAGAGCAGTCAGGCGGCACGTGGAGCAGGCCTCCCAGCACGTAGGCTGCCAGACTGTTAACATTGGTAGAGATGCCACAGAGTTCTGTGTATCCTTCTTGGTACCTGTCACAACATCCAGCACATAGTAGGGCTTCAGCCTTTGTTGGATAAACCTTTTAAAATGTTCATTTGACCTGCTGCGTCCTTTCCTTACCACCACCTTATTGCTTTTCTGTCCATTTCCACAACCTATTCCTGTCTTAATTCATTAGAGTCTGGCTTCCATCCCTGCATGTTCCTCAGACTGCCCACTTGAAAGTTAGCCGTACTGTGGTTGGGAGATCCATCCTGCCCTACTGAAAAGTCAGAGGGGTGAGGGGGGAAGACATAGGAGAGAATAGACTGGGGGAAGGGGGACACTGGGATGGCTGTTTTGGGGCGGTGGGTAGGGGAAAGATGGGGAGAAAATATGTAACTCAAAATCTTGTGGAAATGAATGACGCAAACTAAAATAAAATTAAAAAAAAAGTTAGCCGTAACCTTGTCTGTTGTGTTCTAGGCACTGGGGATAGGCAGAAATCGGGAAAGTAAAAGCAGCCCAATCCCTAAGTCCTTGCTGTCAGGGAGCTCACAGTCCGATCGGGGAAATGACCTGAAAACAATGCTGTAGGAACTGGCTACAGTCAGAGAAAGGTGGAGCTGATGGGCACATGGAAGGCAGAGGGTGGCATTGAGGGGGCTGGGAAAGGCTTCTGGGAGAAGGCGGGCCTCTAGGTGAGATGTGAAGAGAGCTGGGGAGCTGGGCCTGCACCAGACGCTGTCTCTAACTTTGGAACTGTGATCGTAGAATTAACACTACATGAGGCCTCAGTTTGGGTTTTAAACATACATTAATTTTAACAAGTGAGTAAGGAAAATGTTCTTTTTCAAGTAATTCTCTGTATTCTCATGTGTTGTGGTGGCTCCGGCCCACTCTCTAAGGGCCCCGTTTTCCAGGTTACCCAGTATCCTGAGGGGCGTTGAGGCTTTTTTCTGTCACTGGCACCAGTTTTACTTCCCCATTTTTGAGGGTTCTAGTTCCATTGAACCGCTTATCATCAAATTAACTTTGATGGAGCAACTTTAAAGTTATAGTGAGAACTAACTCCCACGTGTCCCTCAGTACATTGGGGGCATCCTGCTGGACCATCTGGGGCTCTGGGGAGGGGAAAGGGGAGAGGGATAAGGTTCGCAGTTGAGCTCTGTTTGGACATGGCCTTTGCTCCCTAAATTCAGGTTCAGGTGACCCCTTGGAGGCATCTCCTCCCTGTTCTCGTCTTCCTCAGGGCTCTGTGACACTTGACCTTGCTGGCCAGCTCCGCTGTGGTGAAACTCTCTCCTGGCTGCCCTGCCGGGGGATCACTTCCAGCTCCTCTGACTCCTCTGTCTCCTTTGCCAGCTCCTGTAGCTGATCACACCCACCACCCTGAGCTGTACTCAGCCCTGGGCCTTTCTTCTTCCCTTGCTGGGCTTTGGCTATCCAAGAATTTCTCTGCTTTGATGCTCCCACTCTTTGCAAAGGGATGGGAGTCTCTGCATCTGGGTTCCAGGCTTGACTCTGGGACTTCTTAGCTGTATGACCTTGAGCAGATTATGGGAACTCTGATCCCAAGTGTCCTCCTCCATCTATAAAATGAAGATGGAGAGAGAGTCCAGTATAGGGGACAGATCTCTGACCTTGGAGCCCTTCAGACCCGAGGCTGTGTGGGCGAGGTACTATTGATCTTTCAGTGCCCTGGCAGCTTTCTAAGAGGGGTCTAAGAGGAGAGCAGCTCTGGTCTGCTTTGGGTGGAGCAGCCTCCCCGAGACTTCCCCACCCAGTGAAAGCACAAGTCTGGACCACAGATGGGAGATGGCCCTGGCACGACCCAGTGGATTCACAAAGGCGCAGCCAGCCCTTCCCTTTCTGCCTTCTCTCTTGTCTCTCCAGTGGCTTTCTGAACAGGGCTGTCCTGGTGTCATCTCAGCTCACTGCCTTAGTTCTACATGACTAAGTCCCACTGCACCCTGCCCACAGTCACCTGGCTAATTCAGTCCACTACATGTCTACTGCACCACCATGAGCCAAGCGTAGTGCTGGGGACAGTGGTATAACTAGCTATCAGACGCCGTGCTTAGGAGAGAGGGAGCCCTTCCAGTAGGGGCTTCTCCGTCTTTGCCTCGAGCTGAGGCTTGACCTCAATCTTCTGGCCTCAGCCCCCATGGCCTCTCCATTCCTTACCCGTTGCTGCCTCTCCACCTGGTACTTCTGTGTTGGTAGAAAACTCCTTTTCCCTGGTCACATTGGAGTGGAGTAGAAAGTGACTGAAAATGGGGGTGTGGCTGTGGGAGGGCAAGGGCCCCCCTGCTTGGCCAGGAGCCCCTCTTGCCTGTTCCTTTTCAGTGTGCCCACATCCACTTCGTCTTCAGTCAAACTGCATCAGTTCAGTTCAGGCCGACAAGTGCTGATTCAACACTCTCTCCACAGAACACTCTGAATAGCCTTGTCACTGTGGTTTCCAAGGACATCACTGTTGACTTGCTTGGGCTTCTCAGAACGTCAGTCACTTGTACTGGTCGACAAGACGGTACCATAGACATTGCAGGCCTAGGAAGCAGCTGGGAAGTGCCTGCCGTGTGCCAGGCACCAGACTAAGGGCCAGGGACACAACAAAAGGCAAAGATGGCGTCCTGGCCTAATGGTGGGGGTGGAGGACAGCCTGCAAACGGGCATCATACAAGCACGACAGAGGTAGTTGGGGCAGAGAGAGCCTCAGAGGGAAAGCACTCAAGTTCATGAGGCCTAGGAGGGGCTTCTCACAGAAGGCAGGATTCGGCTGACACTCTGGGCAGCACAGAGGCAAGGATGAAGGCCGAGCACGTTTCAGGTGTGAAGATGCCCAGGATGGGCAGATGGAATGTCTTGTGCCAGAGATGGGAAGCCAGGGTCATTGGATTTTTAGGCTTTGTGTGAAAATCAGGAGGGGGCCCGAGTTCAAATGTGGCCTCAGACATGAGCTGTGTGACCGTGGGCAAGTCACTTATTCTCTGTTTGCCTTAATCCCCTGGAGAAGGAAATGGTGAAGCCCTCCAGAATCTTTGCCCAGAAAACCCCACGGATAGTTTTGGTGAGCTGTGGTCCTTGGGGTCACAAAGAGTCAGACACAGCCGAGCTCCAGCGCGGAGTTGGTGTGGTCAGACCTGGGCCTTTGACTGCTGAGTGGAAGATGGGCCAGAGTGGCCAGGGGGAGACCAGAGGCGGGCAGACCCACTTGCTGGCTATTCTTCACAGGGCAGCCTGAAACTCAGGCCGAGCAGAGTCAGCCTGTCTGTCCTATTAAGTAACGGATAGAGCAAGAATGATTAATCTGGGGTCCCTGGGTCCCTTGGATGGATTTCTGGAGACCTATGAACTTGGATGGGAAAAAAACGACACCTTTCTTTCGATACTTTGAACTTTGTGCTTTGTTTTATGCCTTTAAAACTGTGATTCTGAGAAGGGCGCTTCACCAGCTTGGCCGCTTGCCCAAGGTGGCCAGGCTGCCACAGAGGTGAGGAGCCCCTGGCATGGTGTGTTCTCTCGCCTTGGCCAGAACCAGCCTGCTGCTCCCAGGGGGTGACCAGAGCTCTCAGAATCCTCTAGCCAGAACTGTGGATTTGGGGTTGGGGTGGCTTGCCCAGGATGGGTGGGCTGGGGCGGCACCAGGCTCGATGATGGCTCGAGGACCTGCTCCACTCTCAGCAGATAGGCAGCTGGACTTCAAGTTAGTTTGGGTAGAATCTAGAAATCCAGAAGCCTGTACCCTGTAGTTCTTTGGCTGAGTTCCTCTCGCTTTGGTCTGTGTGACCCTGGAGGCCTTGGTGGGGTCACAGAACCAGTTTATCCCAGCTGTTCTCATCTGATAGAGGAGAAAGCTGAGGCTCCTAAGCCAAGAGGGCTTTGTTGAAGGTCTCATAGCAAATCAGTGGTAGCACTGTGTGGGAGACTCAGGTGTTGGGCTCCAAACCCAGCATTCTGGTCTGGGCCGGGACACACAGTGTGGCCTCAGTCCCGTACGGGGGGTGGGAGTCTGAAGGCACAGTGGGTCCCACCAGATAGCAGAACTTCCCCCTGGGGCTCATTTCAAGCAGCCAAAGCATTCTCCTCATGCATGCCTTAGTTGCTATCACAAGTAACCTGCAGGGTGGGGAAAGCCACGTGTGGTGGCTTCTAGATCCTGGGGTACGGCGTTTTGACTGAGTCCAAGTTTTACAGAACAAATGCCTTTAATGAAAGTATTTTTTCTGTGAAGTTTTTATTCAGTCAGAGGGCCACACTTGAGGACCTAGAGGGCCACCTGTGGCCTTGAGGCCTCAGGTTCCCCAGCCCTGCCAGCTGGGCAGTAGCCATGGGCCTAAGGCCGTGATGGGCCTAGCAGGCTGAGGCTTGTCCCAGGGCTGACTGCCACTCCACAAGTGACATTAAAGCCATTTTTGGAAAAGCCGATGGGCAGATGGTCATGTTGTAGGAATAAGGAGCAGCGGGTGCCCCTGAAGGGCCACTCTGGCACTCTGGAGAACAGACCGCAGTATTCTGGGAGGGTTCTTTGTGTGGGCTTAGGGAAAGCTGCAGACCAGAATTTGATGGGATAAGGGCTGGCGGAGTGGCCAACTCAGAAGGGCATTCCTCACCCTGGGATGATGACAGGCCCAGCCGAGGAGCCCCATGCCAGCTCTCTCAGTTGAGCCTGTAGCTTGGGGAGGTGCCTGAGGGGTCATGGTGGGCATGCCCAGCTTGCCCAGCTGCAGAAAGGAAGTGGGGCAGAGGGGTGTGTGTGTGTGTGTGTGTGTGTGTGTGTGTGTGTGTGTGTGTGTGTGTGTGTGTGTGGAGGGGGGGGTGATAGGGAACAAAAGCAGCCCCTCTCCCCTTCTGGGCTAGGGATTCTGGTACAGCACCAAGGGGGAAGTTTGGCACATATGGCAGCCTCTTGTAATCCTTTGAAATGTTAGGCATTTCATAGAGTCGTTGGCTTTGTGCGCTGCCTTTGACTATCTTCTCAGAGGGAAGGAGGGCCAGCAGCCACGAGCTCTCTTTCCTTTCCCAGCCTTCCCCGGCTTCTGAGTATCTCAGTCTCCCTTTGTGCTAATCCCTGCTTTTGCCTTACAGCTGCGGAGAATGCAGGAGATGATTGCGCAAATGCAAGCCCAGATGCGGATGAAGCCCGGGGACGACTGAGGCCCGCCTGCACAGCAGCACAAGGTAGCTCGCTTGCTGTCTTCGGCCAAGTGGGACGTGCCAAAGCTGTGTGATTTTTTAGCCATGTGGTTTTGTTGCTCTCATACTAGATTGTGAAAAAGAAATATTCTCAGTAAAAATGTATATAGAAGGCAGGACTAACTTCACATTCCATACGTTTTTAAAAATGAAGATAGGAGCTGAAAAGTTGGCGTCGATACCTGTTTGTTTAGTGAATGTCGGCCCTTGGTTGTCATGACCAACACATTCACCCTCTGGGAGCCAGCCTTCAGCCAAGCCCCTCCAGGTATGAGCTGGACTGGTGCCCAGCCAATGGCCTGCCTGCCATTCCTGGGCAGGTGCTGGGACCTTCCTCGTTTGGAGGGATTGCCAGAGCTCTCCTCAGCTGGCACTTCCATGAAGGGCTGTGGCCTGCTCCCAGACCCCCCCAGCCCCTGCCCTCCTGCTCCCAGACCCCCCCAGGCCCCTACCAGCTTCTGCCCCCCAGGTCTACTTCCAGGACCCCTCAGTCTCAGGCACTCCCCAGCCCCTGCTTCCAAGTCTTGGGGGCACCTCAAGAATGAGAAATGTGCAAAGTTTGATGAAATAGCCCAGGAGGACCAGAGCAGAGCTGGGCCTTCATCATGCCCCTGAGGTACAAATGTGGTTTTTCTAAAGTACTGATGGTGGAGTGAACAGAAATTACCAAGACTTGTAGGGGCTTCCTGGGAGCTGCTGATGAGTTGGCATGGACGCCTGTAGGTTGGTTTAGTTTTATTTGAGGTTTAGACTCATTGTTCACTAGCTTGTTTCTTCTGTAAAGTGACTCCAGTCCTCCCAAGCCTTGGGAGGAGTCAGCGTTTCATCTTTGCACATAAAGCTCCTGGCCTTCTGGCTTGAGGAGGAGCTGTGGCTGGGGCTCAGGCTGCAGGTCTGCTGCCCCTCACTCCTTGCTCAGCTTCTGCTGGAAGCTTCTCCAGTTTGGCAGGATGGGCAAGGCTTAGGCCTCCCTAATGTGACCTTCAAGGCCTCAGGGTCCTCTCCATGCCATGATAGGGCATCAGGATTGCTCAGTGAAGGTTACTGGGGCTCCTAATTGTAAAAAATAAGTGAATAAAGAGAATCAGGAGCAGAGCCTTGCTAAGTACATTCAGGGAGGCCCCCCATTTCATGTGTCCCAGGAGGGTTGAAGAAACAGTACAGCTGAGTAATCTCGCCACCACATTTTCCAGTTAAAAGCACCATGTGTGCTCTAGAAAACAGTTTCAGTTTCTGCTTCAGTTAGCCCGCCCCAGGCCAGCAGGAAGCTCACATGAGGTGCTGGGACAAACGCTTTGGACCCTGCTAAGGGGCCTCTGTGTCTGTAAGTTCTTGGTGTATTCCACAATCTCAGACTGTTGTTATTCTGCAGATCCTAGAACAAACCTCCTCCCAGTGATTGCTTTTCTTGAATGCCTTCCCAAACCCCACTTGTTGATGGCAAGGTTCTTGTTCCCCAGTGACTTTATGCTGGCCTTCAGCCCTGGTACCCAGCTAAGCCTATAACCATCCATTCACATTGGGAAAACAAAGTGGATGGAAAATATGGCCCAGATTTGGATGTACAGCTGGAAGGGCAGCCCATCCGTTGATATGCATGTCTTGGGGAGCTATAGGGTCCAAAGTATGGGGCAGAGGTGGGGCTGAGATTGCCTCTGGGAAATGGTATGGCACTTTGGTAGCCCCCCACTGCCCCAAAGACCTGTATTTCCTGATGCTGCTGCATAACTGCCAGTTGTGGCATACTGGGATCTTGGAAGGCCCTGCAGCAATTATGTCTTCTTGGGTCAACAAGAGTTAATAAACCCTTACTGTGTGCCGGGAAGACTCAAACAGAAGGAAAGACAGCACCTGTCTTCAAGGAGCTTTCATCCTGTGGGGTAAGTCAGTTATAAAAGGGACAGAGAAGGGGGCAGAAGGGTGACGGTAGTCAGCAGAAGGACCTCCTGGAGCAGAGTGAAGACAAAACTGTCCTGACATCCTCTTTGAAATGGGCGTTCTGAGAAGAACAAGCCAGTCAGAGGGAGCAGCTGCAGGGGCAGCAGGTACTTCCAGTGTGTGAACTGCAGAGGTGGGCACAGTTGGAAACCCTTCCTCCCGCTGAGGAGCCTCATCATCTCATCTCATTGGCCTGAATCTTGTTTGTCTCCAGAATGTACTGGCCTCGGTGTCAAAGACCTGGGCACTGATGTGGATAAATAGGAAGATTGAACCCTAAAGGCTCAGTTTTACTAAGGCTGAGACCCCCCTACCAGGTGCTATCACCCCCTCTCCTTGCAGGAGCAAACCCCCCCCCCCCCCCACCTTGACGGCAGAATGATCCTAGACCCAATACTTCTCCTCTCCCAGGAGAGAGCGAGCCCAGTGGCTATGCTGGATGCCCAGGACACATCTGTTCACCAGAGCAGCCCCTTGGGTGGCTCCAGCTTAGTAAAGGACTGGGGGCTTGCCTGACCTAACCTGAGGCCAAGCTCCCTGAGGGCAGGACCTGCACAGAGTAGGCCCTTTGGAATTGTTGGTGGAGATGGTGGAGCAATGAAAACATTCCAGCTCTATGATATCACCTCTAACAAAATCATAACCACAGCTGGTTTGCCCTGTTTCTCCTGGTGATTGCTTCAGTTTGGTCACCATTGTTGGCCTGTGCATATGGCTCCTCTCTAGGCCTTAGTTCCTCTGTCCAATGAGGGGTTTGGGCTGGACTGCTCTGAAGTTCCCCCTCCTGGCCCTTGAGGTTGGGATGTAAGATCCTGGGCCCAGTATGTGCAGTTGTGCTTAGTGTGTGCAGCCATCTGATGGTCGTGCTTAGCGTGTGTGGCTGTCTGATGACTATACTTAGCGTGTGCAGCCGTCTGATGGTTATGCTTAACATGTGTGACTGATGCTCTTGTCCTCACTTCCTGGGTCTTGGTAGGGTTTTCCCTGTTTGTCAGTTCAGTGGCACCTGGGTGCTGGTCATGTTGATAGAGCACAGTCTCTTTGGCCACTCCCAGGACTCAAGGTGTGAAGACTGTTTCTCTTTTGCTGCTGTTTCAGATAAAGCTACTGGTCATCAATTCTGGGCGAATTGGTTACTTTTTCTCTTAACGTCCCCCTTGGGATTTAGTGAGAGCACTGAGATGGCTTGGGGACAGATAGGACTCGTTTCCTCCCAGCCCAGCCAGGATGGAATTTTTATATATTCGGCCAACTCTTTGTTTAAAAGTAAGTATTGGGGTGGTGAGGTGGCACAGTGAATAGAGCACTGGCCCTGGAGTCAGGAGGACCTGAGTTCAAATCCAGCCTCAGACACTTGACACACTTACTAGCTGTGTGACTTTGGGCAAGTCACTTAACCCCAATTGCCCTCCAAAAAGCAAAAAAAAAAAAGAGTAAGTAGCATCTTAAAGATGGTTTCATTTCCCCCGAGGGATGATGAGAGCAGAGAAAGGTGACTGAATTTCCTTTGGACACTCTCTGTGGTGCCGGTGTCCCTGAATCCTGGGTCGTCTGAATGCTTTGGAAGCCCTTGACCACTGCCCATTTAGTGTGAGCTGCTGCACTTCTCAGGAGTTTTGGTAAAGGGCTGGCCATTCAGCAGCTCTTGGGTTTCATCTGGTGGTCTTGGGGCATGTCAGGTGTTCTGTGGGTAGCTGGATGGCGCTCAGGCATGCATTCTGGGTTTTGCTGGGCAGGCTGAATGAGGGTGCCCTTGTAACCGGTGGGCATCTTTGCCCTGGTGTCCCTTCTCAGGGCTCCCTGCTCCTTACCTGGGCCACTTTCAGACGTTCCCCTCCATACTCAGATGCTGACGTGGGCTTCCTGAGGCACAGGCCCCGCTGAATGTCACTTAGGGGCCTGAGTAAACAGTCCCGTGCCCACACAAAGAGGAGGAAACATTCTTTCACAGAAGGAATCGTGAGAAATTCCTATATTCTTGCCCTTGTCTTCTCTCTCTAGGAAAAACATGCCTGTCTGGCAGCCAGCTTCCTGGCCCAGCTTGGCTTACTATGTGTCAGACACTGCAGAAGGAGACCTAACTTAAAGTTGTTCTTTTTGTGCCCTGCACTTAAAATCCTGCTTAAAAAGAATTGGTTTTCAATTTTATCAGCACAGAAATGAGAAGAAACCCTGTCAGCTTCCTCCTCTTCTATGCTTCTCTTTCTCCCTGGTCATGTTGTCAGTTTTTGGTTCTTCTGGAATATAAATCCTACATCAGACGGACTCTCTTCTGCCAGACGACCCTGGGCCGGCTGCCCACGTTCCCGCGGGGAGAGAGGGGGACATTACTGTTGTTGGAAGCTCTTCATCTTGCAGAAGTTTTCAGGCCACGGGTGTGCTCGTTGAGTCGTTTTTCCTCTCGGGGACTGAGATGTAGTAGATTCCCACTCTGATCCCTATTTCTCTAACACTCTTGGGGTTTTCACACCAGCCCTCTAGAGCGGAACGTGTAGGCATCGTCTGAATTCTTGGTTATTTACTCGTTCTCAGTTGTGTCTGACTCCTTGTGACCCCATTTGGAGTTTTCTTGGCCATTTCCTTCAGCTCATTTTATAGGTGAGGAGATTGAGGCAAACAGCAGGGTTAGGTGACTTGGCCAGGGTCACACAGCGAGGGAGTGTCTGAGGGCAGGCTGAGCTCAAGTCTTCCTGACTGATAGAGCTCGGTGCTCTATCCACTGCTCCACTAGCTGCCGTTTCACAGGTTGGAAAACCGTGTCCCAGAGAGCTGAAGCGTCCCAAATAGTGGGGATAACCCACGTGAATACTGGCTTCAAGATTGCAAAGTCTTTACATGCATTTTCTCTTTTGGTGGTTCCAGCAGCCCCAGGAGGTGAGGGATTTGCCAGATGAGGCAACTAGGCTGCCCAAGGGAGGGTCTGTTGGCTTTGCCACTTTTGTCTCTGGGACCTTGAGCACCCTCTTTCCCTCCCTCCTCCCCACCTCCCTCCTTCCCTTCCTTCCAGATAGCAACCCAGCTGGCCACTTGCCACCCCAGGATTGAAGTGCAAACACTTCAGGACTGGGGGGTGGGGGGGGTGGCCCAGTTTTGTAGACAGTAGCTGTGACTCAGCAGTTTTCAGCTATTTACATAAATGGCAGCTGTGAGAGCCTCATTTAAAAGAATGAGCACAGTCACTTGGTCTAAAGAGCTTAGTCTGCATCACGCTCATGGAAACTGTTCTTTCGGATTCATCCAAGCCGTCCCAGTTGAGATCCCCCCCATCCCCCAGTCGCGTTCCTCATCTTTCCCGAGTTTCCTTTCTTGGAGCCATTCAGAAGGTCTAAGCACCTCTCCGCCATGGCGTAGGCTCCCTAAGCAGACATAGAACCGTGCATTTGTTTCCCTGCTTCTGGACATCTGCATGCGGCCGAGATTCAGAAGCACTTGGAGGGCTGGCCGTCTGCCTTGTTTGCATCTGGATTTCATAGTCTGCAATGTGGAAAGCACCAAATGGGGGGCCAAAGACAGGAACGTGTTTGGAGTTCTCTTCCTGTGCCATGCGTAGCTTGTTGTGAAGTCTGCAGGAGCCCAGGCTTGTGAGCTAGGAGGTCTAACCTTGCCTCTCCCTGGCTCTGCTTCCTGAGCCTCAGTCTCTTTCTCTGTAAAAAAAAAACCAAAGGGAGTTAAATGAGGTAGATCTCCAAGATTCCTCACAATTCTAACATGTTGAAATTCACGAGCCGAAAAGCATTTATTAAGCACCCGATGTCTACTCAGTGCTGAGGGAGATCCAGAGTTGAGATCAGACATAGAAGAGAATGACTGAGTCAGGCCTGAGGGGGAAGGTGATTTGTTGTTGCCAGAAGGATCAGGGAAGGTTTCATGATGGCATTTGAATTGGGCTTTAAGATGAGTAGGCTGCCACCACAATTTATGAGATGCCCAACTAAGTGTGTGTATGTGTGGGGTGTCAGAAAACTGAACTGGACCCTGCCCTCCAAGAGTTTCCATTCTGCTTGGGCACCATGATATGCACCCACACCAGACCAGCACAACAATATGAGAGTGAGAGCAAGAGGAAGGAGAACAGGAAACTTGTGGGGGAGTGGGTCCTGCCTTGAGCCTTGAAGGAAGGCTAGCTTTTGAGACATGGAGAAGAGAAGGGAGTGCTCTCCAGGCCTGTGAGTGGTCCAGCCTGCCCAAACATGGTGCTTGGGAAGAGGAATGATGAGAACAGAGGAAGGAAAAGGAGGTGGAATCTAAGCTCTGGGGGGGCCATGCTAAGGGATTGGCCCTTCATTTTTCCATTGGGCTGGAACCAGTTGACCATAGTTTATATCACTACAACGTCAGTGAGTGGGAATTTTCATGCTCCTTGTCCACACTAATCGTGACCTGGCAGTATCTGAGCCTGTGGGTGAGTGGGAGCTGCTCAAAAGCCTTCAGTGGCATCAGGGGGCCTGTGCCTAAGGAAGCTGATGTTGGCAGGGGTGTAGGGAGAGGACTGTCTGAAAGTGGCCCAAGTGAGAAGGCATGAGGTCCTGAATCAGGAAGGGGCTATGGGAGGGGAGAGATGGATAGAGGCAAGAGATGATGTGGAAGTAGCAGCAGTAAGCCTTAGCAGCTATTCGATGTGGGAGAAGGAAAAGCCCGGGTGACGACAGGAACCTGAGTGTTCTAGGCACCATATTTCAGTAAAGATGTATGCCACAGGGGCGGCTAGGTGGTGCAGTGAACAGAGCACTGGCGCTGGAGTCAGGAGGACCCGAGTTCAAATGCGGCCTCAGACACTTAACACAAAAACTATCCGTGTGACCTTGCGCAAGTCACTTAGCCCCAATTGTCCTACCTTCCCCCCTCCAAAAAAAACAAACAGCAAAAAAAAAGTGGTCACCAAATCTTAGGGGCAGAGATTTCATCCAGCCCTCCAGTGTCAATATTGTGTTGATTTGAAGTCTAGTGTTTCTTAGGGTTGCTTACCTTTGTGCTATGGGAGTCATTGTTTGCATTCTTTTCTTAGTCCTGCATTACTTTGAATGAGTTTCTCTGAATTTCTCAAATTCATTGTTTCTTATTCATTCCATGATCATTTGTGCCAAACATTGTGCCGCATGCTAGAGGCCGGAAAAAAGGCCCTGCTCTTAGGGAGCTTGCCTTGAGTCCGGGGAGAGAATCTGTACCCAGATGGGAGAACTAACTCCCCCCCAAATAAATACAAAATAATGGGTAGTAGGCACTCCAGAAGACCTTGTTCTTGGCCTGAGCTTTACCAGGAAGCTTGGAAGTTTGTGAGCCAGAGGTGAAGAGGGTGTGCCATCTACACCTGGCCCATATAGATTTGGCCTGTTCAAAGGCACTGAGACAGGAGATAGAATTCTGTATAAGAACAACAAGAAACAGTCTCTTTGTACTCGAGTTTGTGAGGGAGGGTAATGTGCAGGGAACCTTGAAAGTTAGGCAGAAACCAGCTTAGGAAATGTTTAAATGCCAGACAGCAGAGTGGGCATTTCCTCCTAGTGTCAGCAGGGAGCTGCTGAAATTTCTTGAACAGGAGAGCGATGTGGTCAGGCCTGTGCTGGAGGAAGATCAGTTTGGCAGCTGTGTGGGCTGAGGGTGGATTGGATAGGTGGAAAAAATAAAATACTGTTCAAAACAAGAAAAGGGGTTTGCCACAATCATCTGTTTCGCTTCTATGTCACAGTCTGTCCAGCCGTTCCACAATTGATGAACACCCATCTGGTCTGAGGTGGTTTTTTACCAGCATAAATGGTACTGCTGCGAATATTTTGGTGTATGTGAGACCTTGCCTCCATCTTTATCTTAGGGTGAATGCCCACTGTTAGCATTGCAGGATCAAGGGGGATGAACAACTTACTTTTCTCCCTATTTCCAAATGTTACACATTGGCGGGACAAGTTCACAGCTCAGCCAACAGTGGGGAACTCCAGCCCCGTTTATCATCTCTGCCCAGAAGTGAAACCTCATGGTTTCTCCCACTCATCAATGACCATGTAGAGCAGCCGAGAACCAAGTATGGATCCCTGGGGGCTGCTCCCCTGGCAAGCCCCTGCTGAGGCAGAGCCATCTGGCTGCTTAATCGTCAGGGCCAGCCGGTCAGCCTACTCTGAATTTACCGCATCTCCTCCTCTTTCCTGCAAAAACAGCTTCAATCAGCCACAGTTTACGAAGTGCTGAGAGGCTGTAAATTTGGGTCTTCTGTGTTCCTTCCACCCCCCATCTTGCTGCCCTCCTTAGAGAGGGAGCGAGGAGAGGTCAGAAGGACGAAGCCGCGCCAGCTCCCCAGGATCACCAGTCCTCCAACAAGAAGGACGAGAGTTTGGCCAGACTTTATGTCAAGCTCAACAGCAGAGTTTGCAGATTTCGTTCCTTTCCATTTTTAAAAATGAGGACAGAATTTGCCTTTCTTGTCCATTTTCTGCACTCTTTCACAGTCCTGACGGTGGTTTAGCAGCCTCGTTGTCCAGTTCTTCCTGCCTCCCAGGATGTTTGTCAAGGCAGGTGACCTGAGCTTGCCAAGGGCAGCTAGATACTGGCTTGCTGTCTCTTTATTCACATTGGGTGTCCCTCCCTCCCTCCTGGTGTTGCCTTCACTTTCCACCCAAATTCTTGGCAGTCCAGACTCCATCAGGGCAGAGCAATGGAAGTGCAGACGAGAGTCACCATGAGTCCTGGTGAGGTGGAAGACCACGAAGCCTCTCATTTGCCCTGTCCCCGTGTGCTGAGTTCCCCAGCCTCCCTGGCTGGTCTGCACCTGACCTCCAGACCCCCTCCTCAGGACCACTGAGTATTGCTGTGCCCACGGCTACTGGGCTCTCAGAGCAGTCTTGCTTTTTCTGTTTGTATCCACAGTCCTTGACATGGCTCTTGGCACATAGTGAGCATGTGACAGGCTTTTTAACTTTATTCATTCACTTTTGGTCAGTGATTTCAGAAGCTTTGGGAGGCATCTGCAATAGAAGGAGCTTCTCTTTCTCTTCATCATTAGCTGTCAGCGTGCCAAGCACAGTTCTCCTCCTCTCTTCGACCTTCTCCTTTTCACCAACATAATCTTAAAAATAAATCTTTAAAAATTATCCTTGACTTTGCTTCCCTTTCGGCTCATTCTGAGTGTCCGTGGTTGTCTTTTCCAGGACCATGCCACACTGAGGGTCATCCTTTGGACACATCTTTTTAAGTCAGTTGGTCAGCAGGCATTTACTGTGTGCTTACTGTGCTCCGTGCCAGGAAGGAGAAAGACTGGTCCGTGCCCTCAAGGAGTTTACATTGTAATGGAGGAGACCTCATGAAAATAAATAGGGGCACAGAAAATGTAAACAGTAGATGAAGTTATGTAGGGTGATGGAGGGGCCCAAAAGAGGCCTCCTGCAGAAGCCGGGATTGGAGCCGAGTCTGGAGGAGGCCAGGAGGTGGAAGGGTCTTGTGGAACGTGGCGCCCCTTTCTGAAGCTCCATTATATTCGTGTCTCTCACCCCATCCTGGAGCAGTGCTGCCAGTCAGCTTGGATGGCTAGAGCGCTGGGGCTGTGGGGTCTGTGCTGGCTCTCTTCTAAAGCACCAGGCAATTATGGAAATGATCCTGTTGGCAGCACCTGCCTCCCAGGCTTGTTGTAAGGAGAGTGGTGGGCAAAGCATGAGCCAGCCCGGAAGTGGGAGGTGGAGTAACTCATTGTCGGTGGTGTTTGTTATTTTTACACAGCATCATGCTTGGCCCTCTGATCTGCAGAGAGAGAGCTCACTTATCCACAGAAAGGACCCACCAGTGGTCTCTTCCATTTGTAGAGCATTGGAAGATTGAGTCAAGGAATTTCCTTCCCTCCCAGCCCTGATGTGATGTAGTTGTGACTCATGTCCCTAGGTCTGTGTGTAATAAGCACCTTTTTCTTTATAATACATTCCCCTCACAATAGCCCCATGAGTTAAAGAGTTCAAGGTTGGGTCTCCCCATTTCACAAATGGTGAAACTGTGGGGGGGAGAGCAGGGAAGGGCGACTTGGCTCAAGTCTGTCAGACCGCACCACTTGTACACCATTCCATGGCGGGTGGGTCGTAACTACACGAGTGAAATGTGGAAGATGGAGTTGTGTTTGCCTCCCCTATGACATGGGGACTAGCACAGGCCTTGCCTGTAGAAGCCACTCAGTAAATGTTTAGCGAGTTGACGAGTAGTGGCACCTCGGATGACACGACATACTTGTGAGAGTCCTTCGTAGACTGCCATTCTGAACAAATAGACATTGGTATTGGTGGCCCCAGTGTTGTGATCGTCGTCATCGGTGAAGCTTTCCTGGAGGAGGTGCTTCTGGGAGGAAGTGAGGAAGAGGTGGATGATGGAGATTGCTGACGTGTCAGATAACGAGGCAGGACAGTGGGCTGCATCTGACAAGGCAGGTGTCGCATCTTGTACTTGCTGTTCAAACAGTTCTTGGCCCCCTCAAGTACAGGACAGGAAGCCTGGGGCTAAATGACTTACATGAGGATGTTCAGTGCCCTGCAGGTCAGCTGAGTGACATGGCTGCCAGGGATGCTGGTGTGCTTCTAGGCGGCATGGACCCAGGCTCCAGGGTGGGGAACAGCATCCTTTGACACCTCAGCCTCAGTTCCCTCATCTCAGAGACTGGGAGATGGATTAGATGGCCCCTCAGATCCCTCCCAGCTGCAAATTCTGTGACCCTGAGTCTTGCCCAAGGTTGCATAGTCCCAGAATGGCAGACCCTGGGCTCAGCCCTGGTGCTGGGGTCACTGGTCTGCTTCCTCCTTCTCCTGTGCCATGTGGAGGAGTCAGAAGATTGGCATGTGCCATTCACTTCCTTTCCCTGCTTCCTCCTAACTTACTATGGAGTGTTTCAAGTGAAAACAGAAAATGTGGGTTTCCCAGACAGCCTTTGAGCTGAATGATTTTTGCAAGATTTATAGAGTTGTTATGGCAAACAGAGCTCTAGAGCTGTGGCTGGTGCCTGGGCTATGTGATGAATGACATCAGTCTTCGGGGGAAGAATGATTGTGCCAAGGCTGAAGCTGTGGCAGCTGACGTGTGTCCAAAGGGAGGCTGAGCACAGGAGACAGTCGACTGTCTGGCATCCCTGGGGTTCACAGAGTCCAGCAACAATCATCCTCACAGGATGTTTCTGGATCTCTTTATGGTGTGTAAAAGCCTGGTCCACATTCTCTCATTTGGTCTTCACGGTAACACTTGGAGGCATGTGTGAGAGAGAGATTTTTATATCCATTTACAGATGAGGAAACTGTCGTTCAGAGGGGCTATTCCTTGCCTGTGATCATGCTGCTAGTAAGTGTTTAGGGCAGAATTTGAACCCAGGTCTTTCCTGACTCCAAAATCCAGTACTGTTAAAATTCCAATTCAATTCACCTAGCACTGATGAGGCCCTGCCATTGGCAGGACACTATGCCTGGTACTGGGCATACATAACTCTGGGGGATGTGATGCCTACATAGAAACATGATCCAAGGTTGAATGTGACAGGAATAAAGGGGAGATCATTGGGTCACAGGATTCTGGGTGTTTTTTTTGGCATGAAAGAAACTTTAGAGTTCATCTAACCAAACCCTCTTGAGACCAAGAGAGGTTATCCAAAGTCACCTTTGGGGTGTGTAAGTAAGCAGTAAGCAGAGTGTCAGATAAAAGACCATAGGAAAGTTTGAGGATGTCAAGACCACTTTTAGCTGGAGAGAATAAGGAAGGCTTTCTGGAGGAGGTGAGTGGACCAAAGCTGGGCTCCAGAAGAATACATAGATTTCCACAAACAGAGACAAAAAGAGATGATGTGGAGTGTGGCCTGTGAGAATTCAGAGCTGAGAAAGGAGGGAGCAGGATCCCAGGACAAACAGTGTGTGAAGTCAGTCTGTCCATCAATATGCATTTATTAGGCACCAGGTTATGCAGAAGGAACAGGGAGAGGCAAAACCAGGAAAGAGGAGCCATGTGAAATAGGGCTGGACCTCCCCAGCTTGTGCTGAGAATCAAGAAATGATAACTACCGAACACTTAGCACAGTCCCCGGCTCATAGGAAGCGCCATCTCAAAGGGAAGGGAGTGGTGGTGATGTGGAGATGACTGGGACAGAAAGACAAATGGCTGCCAGAGAAGAGGAGCAAAAAGCAATAATGTGATCTCTGTTCAAGCCAGAGGCAGAGAGGCAGCTCAAGGATGTCATAGCTCTCCCAGAAAAACATTGCAAGCCCAAATGCCAAGCACCATAATGCAAGAAATAATACAAGAAAACGCTTTAGAATTTCTGGACTCAGAAAACAAAGCACAGTACCCTCCAGGGGAAAAAAAACAAAACCAGACCTATGCTGCAGACTGCAAGATGCCTTGTGATTAAATCAAACAATTCCTGTGACAACAAATTCCACAAGCAACTGGGAGAGTCACCCTCACATATAGAGCAAAGGAAATTCAAGGGACACAAGACTATTCTGCAACCACCAGAAACATCAGGAAGGAGTGGAATAATGTGTTCCAAAGAGCAAGGTAATTCAAGATGCAACTCAAGGTGACATGTCCTGCAAATCTGAGCCTAACTACAAATAAAAAAGATGGATATTTAATTTTTAAAATAGGCTTTCAAAGAGTTTTTTTTTTTTGTCTTTTTGGAGGGGGAAGGCAGAGCAGTTGGGGTTAAGTGACTTGCCCAAGGTCACACAGCTAGCAAGTGTTAAATGTCTGAGATTAGATTTGAATTTAAGTCCTCCTGACCCCAGGGCAAGTACTCTATTAGCTGAGCCACCTAGCTGCCCCCAAAGCATTTTAAGAAAGAAAATTAGACCACAGCAAATTACTTAATTTCAAACACTGCAGGCAGTAGAAATACAAGAAAGATAAACAAATACAGTAACCAAGGACCACCACAACAAAATAACAACAGAGAGACCATTCAGAGATTTCTTTTTAAAAGTACATTAAGAGACAGGGATAAAAGAAGTCTAATAGAGGTGATGATGGAAAAATAGGTCTAACGCATTATGGGCTAAACTTCACACCACCCTGCCGAAAGGTGAGTCTGTATTTTCATGGGACTAAATTTCATAATGGAAGGGTGCATGATGATTTGATACAGTTCCGGAAATGTCAGCAATAGCAGTAAGACAAGAGAAGGAAATTAAAGGAGTAAGATAGATAAAAGAGGAGATAAAACTATTCCTAGTTGCTGATAATACAGTAGTTTGCTTAGAAAATCCGAGGGATTTACCAGAGATATTTGTCGAGACAATAGCTTCAGTAAAGTCACAGGCTACAAAATAAACCCTCAAATATCAACATTTTCTACATAATATTCACAAAATCCAAAGGGCAGTAATAGAAAGAAAAATCCACAAGTAACTACAAAACATAAAATAATTGGATATCAGTCTGCCGAAGCACACAAAGTGGTTGTATAGATTTGGTTACAAAGTGCTCCTTAAAGAAATAAAGAACAATTCAAATAGCTGGAGTTTGGGAATATGCAGTGCACATGGCTGGGCTGTGCCAACATAGTAAAGATGACATTACTACCAAAGTTAGTTTATACTTTTAATGCTAGGCTAAATGATCACTTTATATAACTCAATAGAATTCACTTGGAACAAACCTCAAATAACAAGTGAAATAAAAAAAAAAAAAGTAGTGAAGAGGGGAATAACACTTCCAGACTGCAAACTATATTATAAAGCAGCAGTCATAAAAACCATTTGTTATTAGTTTAAAAATAGAGAAGTAGATCAATGGAACGTATTAGACAAGACAATAAAAAAACCAATGGAACTCAGTAATCCAGTATTTAGTAAGGCAGAAAATATAATTTAATTAGGAAAAAATTTTCTATTTAAGAAAAACATATCTTATATCTCTCACAGTTATGGATGGGAGATGTATTCCTAACTGAAAAGGAGAGAAAATTTCAAAAGATAAAATAGATAAATTTGATTACATGAAACTAACACAGAAAAAATTAATGCACCAGGATAAGGGAAGTGGTTGAATGAGAAAAAATCTTTTTGTCAAATTTCTCTGATAAGAGTTTGCTATCTTAAGATATACTAAAAATATACGCATATACTTGTATATATGGTGCTTATATATAATATACAACATATACACATATATGTTACAAGAAGCCATTCTCAAATAAATCCCAAGATGATATGGACAATAAGGACTCAAAAGAAAAATGAAAAATTATTAACAACCATATGAAAGAATGCTCTCCCAAATAATAAGAGAAAAGCAAATTAAAACAACCCTGAGGTTTCACCTCATACTCTTCAAGTTGACAAAGGTAATAGTAGCATTTATATAATACCTTTGCAGGGCTCTTTACAAATATTATCTCATCTAAGCTTCCCAACAACTCTGGGTTGTTGCTGTTTTTAATTCCATTTCACAGATGAGGAAACTGAGGCAGTCACTAAACTTGCCTAGGATCACACACCTAATAATTTTCTGAAGCCAGATTGTAATGCAGGTCTTCCTGACCACATATCTGTTGGTGTATCCACTGCACCACCCAGCTGCCTCAAAAGATGGGGAAAAGTTGTCAAAAAGATGATAAAAGATATAATCAGTGTTGGAGAGATTGTGGGAAGATAAATGTACTAATACATTGTTAGTGGAGCTGTGAATCAGTGCAGCCATTTTGTAAAGCAATTTGGAATTATGCAAATAAAGCAGCTAAAATATTCATACCCTTTGATCTAGAGATTCCGTTCCTATCTTGTCCCCCAAATCCAGTCATTGATAAGAAAGTCCCTACAGATACCTCTACACACACACACACACACACACACACACACACACACACACACACACACACCAGCATTTTCTGTGATAGCAAAGAATTGGGAACACAATAAATGTCCTTTAGTTCTCCTCCCTTTGATTGTAAGCTCCTTGAGGACAGCGGCTGTCTTTTGCCTTTTTGTGCATCCCCAGTTTTTAGTACAGTGCCTTACACATAGTGGGCACTTAATTGATGTTTATTGATTGGGGAAAGATTGAACAAATTGTAGCGCATGAATGTAAGGGAATACTACTGTGCTGTAATCAGTGTGATGAAGACCGAGAAGCCTGGAAAGATCTCCCTGAATTGATGCAGAGTGAAGTGAACAGAGCCAAGAAAACAATGTATACAGTAACAACAACAATATAAATGGAAAAAAACTCCCACAAAGATAAAGTGAATGTTGCAGAATTACAAAGAGCAAGCAGGGCTTGAGAGATACAGTGATGAGAACTCGAGGGAGGTTGTACATTGTACATATTTTCAGACTTTTTGATGTAATTATCAGTTTTGCTGGTTTTTTCCTCTTTTTTTTGCCTTGAAAATATTATTTGCTGAATGAGATGGCTCTCTGTGGGAAAGAATACTGAGGAAAGTGAAATTTTAAAAAGACATCAAAAATTATTTTTTAAAAATCAACCAGGTTTTTTTAAAAAAATGCATTTGGTATTTTATTTTTCCCTACATGTAAAAACAGTTTTTATCATTTGTTTTTAAAACTTTGTTTTCCACATTCTCTCCCTTCCCACCTTACCCCACCCCCCTCATTGAGAAAGTAAGCAATTCACTATAGGTTATACATGTGTAGTCACGCAAAACATTCCCACATTAGTCATGTTGTGAAGGAAAACATAGACCAAAAAAATAAAAAGAGAGAAAAAGAAAGAAAGCCCAACCAACCTCAAGAAAAATAAAGACAATGAGGAGAAGTCTGCTTCCATCTGTATTCAGATACCACAAGTTCCTTCTCTGGGCGTGGAGAGCCTTTTTCTAAAATTCCATAAATCGTTCAGAGATGGCTGGGATGGCTCAGTCATTCACAGCTAACCCTCTTACAGTATTGCTGTGACTTTGTACGCGGTGCCTTCGCTTTGCATCGGCTCATGCAAGTCTTTCCTGGTTTTTCTGAGTACATCCTGCATTACGAATCTTCTACCAAAAAAAAAAAATAATCTTATAGCACAACAGTATTCCATCACAATCCTGTGCCACCGTTTGTTCAGTCATTTCCCCAGGTGATGGACATCCCTTTGATTTCCATTTTTTTGCCACCAGAAAAGAGCTGCAATAAATATTTTTGTATATATAGGTCCTTTTCCTTTTTAAAAAAAATTTCTTTTAGGACACAGATCTAGTAGTTAGTGGTAACGCTAGGTCAAAGGGTGTGCATGATTTTATAGCCCTTTGGGCATAGTTCCAAATTGCTCTACAGAAGGGTTGAATCAGTTCACAACTTCACCAGCAGTGCATTAATGTCTCTTTTTCCTCACATCCACTCCAACATGTGTCATTTTCCTTTGCCATACTATTAGCCAATCTAATAGGTATGAGGTAGTACCCCAAAACTGTTTTAATTTGCATTTCTAAAATCAGCAGTGATTTAGAGCATTTTTTCATATGGCTATAGATAGCTTTGATTATATCATCTGAAAACTGTTTTTCTTTTCTCATTTATCAATTGGAGAATGGCTCTTATTTTTCTAAAGTTGACTCCATTCCCTATATGTTTGAGAAATGAGGCCTTTATCAGAGAAACTTTCTTCAGAATTTTTTTCAGTTGCTTTTGCTGTGTATTTCCCTCCATCCTATTTCCCACCCCCATTTATTCTCTTCTTTCTTTCCTTTCACCCTGTCCCTCCTCAAAAATGTTTTGCTTTTTGAAAGTCAGATTTTCTAGTCAACTCTGATCTTTTCATCAAGAGCGCTTGCAAGTCCTCTGTCTCATTCAATGTCAGTTTTTTCCCCTGAGGGACTCAGGTTTTCTGGGTAGGTGGTTCTTGGTTATAATCCTAACTCCTGGATTATCTGAAATATCATATTCCAAATCCTTGGATCTTTTAATGTAGAAGCTGCTAAGTCCTGTGTTATCCTAACTGTGACTCCACAATATTTGATTTGTTTCTTTCTGGGTGCTTGCAGTATTTTCTCCTTGACTTGGGAGCTCTGGAATCTGACTATATATAATATTCCTGGGAATTTTCATTTTGGGATCTCTTTCTGTAGGTGGTCAATGGATTCTTTCCAATTCTATATGACCCTCTGGTTTAGAATATCAGGGCAGTTTTCCTTGATAATTTCTTGAAAGATGATGTCTAGGCTCTTTTTCTGATCATGGCTTTCAGGAAATCCAATAATTTTAAAATGATCTCTCCTGGATCTATTTTCAAGGTCAGTTTTTTTGTAATGAGATATTTCACATGGTCTTCTATTTTTTTCATTCTTTTGGTTTCTTTTTATTGTTTCTTGATTCTTTATGAAGTCATTAGCTTCCATTTGCTCCATTCTGATTTTTAAGGAATTATTTTCTTCAGTGAGCTTTTGGATCTTTTTCATTTGGCCAGTTCTGCTTTTTAAGGCGTTTTTTCCTTTAGTGGATTTTTGTGCCTCTTCTTCCATTTGGCCAGTTCTGCTTTTTAAGGCATTCTTCCCCTCCAACATTTGGCCTGGTCTGTTTTGTAAGATGTTATTTTCTTCAGTATTTTTTTGTGTCTCCCTTATCAAGCTGTTAACTCTTTTTTCATGATTTTCGTGCATCCCTCTCATTTCTCTTCCCAATTTCTCCTCTGCTTCCCTTACTTGATTTTCAAAATCCAGCCTGAGACCGATTCATGTTTTTCTTGGAGGCCTTGCATGTAGGAGCTTTGACTTCGTCGTCTTCTTCTGAGTGTGCGTTTTGATCTTCCTCGTCACCATTGTAACTTTTTATCGTCGGACTTTTTTTTTCTGTCGTTTGCTTATTTTCCCAGCCTATTTCTTGACTTTTAACTCTTTACTGAAGTGGGGCTCTGCTTCCAGGGTGGAGGGTGCACTGTGCCAAGCTTCAGGGGTTTTGTGTAGCTGTTTCCAGAGATACTTCTGGGGACCTGTAAGGTTTCAGTTCTTCCAAGGTGGTATGATCTCAGGAGAGGTGTGTTTATTCTTCTCTGGGTCTCTGCTCTGGTCTGTGAGTGACCACAAGCACTCTTTTCTGCCCTGGAACTGTGACTAGGGTCCCTGCTCTGCTGTGGCCACAAGCTCTGGTGTCTGGCCTCCTATTCACCCTGGGACGGCCACCCAGGACTGTGACTGGGATCTGAGTATGTGCTACATAATGCCATGTCAAGCAACAGATTCCTGCCTCAGTGCTGGCAAAGAGACCCCTGCAATCTCCTCCTGGCCAGTTGTTTGACCCCCTTTCCAGTTGTGGGCTGAGAGCTCCTAAAGCAGCTGCTGCCGATTTGGTAGCTCCCAGAGCCTGCTCCTGCATTTCTGGGGCCTGGTCTGCTTTGGCGCAGCCTGCGCTGGACTGTGCTCCACTCTCACCCAGGTGTGACAGACCTTTCCTGCCGACCTTCTTAGCTGTCTTTGGCTGGAAGATTATTTCACCCCATCCTTTTGTGGGTTCTGCTGCTCCAGGAATTGTTTTATGGCATTATTTAAAGGTGTTTGGAAGGATTTCAGGAAGACTGTAGGTGAGTCACTGCCTTTTCTCTGCCATCTTGGCCCCCACTCCTTCCTTCCCCCCTCCCCCCAATCAACCAGATTTTAGAACAACACAGAGCTCTGAGTTCAGATCCTTCTCTTGAAGATCCTTCAAGATAGCTGGGCCCTAGCAGATCAATAACTGGCTTTTAAGCCAGAAAGATCTTGGGCACACCTGTGCCAGAGTAACACCGTGGAACACTGAAAAGCTCATATATCCTCTTAGGGCTCTAGGCAACTCTCTTCAGCTACAAATTGCAGAGAACATGCCAGCCTGCATTGTGAGAGGGAGTTTCTTCTCCTGGGAATTCCCTCTAACAAGTAAATCTCAATCTATTCCCTAGTTTAGCTTAATGACACCTTCTGCTTCTGGGGTGTTCTACTGTTCTGTTATTGTACTCCCTGAGTCAGGCAGAGCAGACTTTTCTCTTCTTCACAGACTGGCAGCATTAGAGGGTTAACATGGTCTGAGAGAAGGAGCCTTGGACGTGGTGAACCAAGGCCAGGAGCTGTGCACTGGTGCTGCTGCTTCCTGCCTCGATGATCTCGTCACCTCCCTCCTCTCTCTGGGTCATTCTGTAGAGCAGGAAACTGGTCTGGGGAGTGTCAGTGACTGACCCAAGGTCACACAGTTAGTGAGCAGAGCTATGACCTCAGTGGCACAATTACAAATAGGATGTCTTGATGAAAGTTTGGGAAAGTGAAGACTCAGGGGGTCAGGGGCAGCTTCCTTAAGAGAGGCAGTGCCCAAGATTGTGCCACCTCTGCTTGGAGGAGAGGGTCAGGCAGAGCTATTCCCAGAGTGGTCTGACAGGATCTTGGCAGGGAAAACGGCTCCCAGAATGTGCTCCTTTTCCCAGAGCCTGTGATGGGGGCAGGGGTTATGGCCTGGCTAATTACGCATTCCCTGGTGGACCTCCCTTGTTTTTCCTCAAGCTTTGCCCCCTGTCCCAATTAAGCTGCTGTAAGGCTGGGAAAGGAACTTTGGCTAAGGACTGAACCCATACAAAGACTCGTTAGTAATTCACTTGGCCATTTCCCATTCACCTTGCCCATTAATATCAGTAGATGGCAGAGGAATGGTTTATACCACCTCTGCTCAGACTTTCTGGGGTCCTACAACCAGTTAAGGTGGCCTCACCTCACCAAACTGCTGCAGGTCTGGTGGTAAAGAACTGGTGTTAACCTCGGTTAACCTCAGGGAAAAGGAAGTTGGCTCAGCACAGTGTGGGCCCAGTAAACGCGGTTGGATGACAGGCCTGGCTAAGGGAGTGAGGCCCATCACCAGAAGGTTGGTCATTGGATCTTAATGCTTTTAGAACGATGGTAACTCATGAAGCAGATAAAAGTGCAGCACGGCCTGGAGCCCTGGGCACTCTCCACATCCGTGGGACAACCTGCAGTGGTAGAAAAGGCAGAAGGCTGAGACTGTACCTTCTCAGTCTACAAATTTAATTTAATCATCGGTGTTCCAAGTGTGTGAGCGTTTCCTAATCACCAGCTTGACACTCTGGAAGAGGACCTGAACCTCATCCATGTTGACATTCCTGTTGTAAATGAAACCAGAAGATGCAAAGCCGTTACAGCTCAGTGAAAGAATGGCTTACAAATTCTCATCCAAAAAGTGAATAAAGGATTTGGCAAGCATGGCTTCATTGTGTGCTTGAAGGAAACAAGAAATGTCCCTTCATAGGCCACTTGGACCTCTTGCCTGGCAGCACTCCCCACAGACATAAGCAGAAAGGCCACCGTGTATGTGTCAGTATCTGCTGCAGGGGTGAAGAAGGCCAGAAATCCCATGGAGGCTGGCTCTGCTGAAATCCTCCCAGCCAAGCAGCGCAGACCTGAATGCCTGGGAACGTCGCTCTGAAAGGGGAGGGTGGTGTGGCAAAAAGCAGGAAAACACATTTGGGAATAGGCATGAATGGGAGCAGAAGCCCCTCAGGAGTTTCAGTTCTGCCCGTCACAATTCAAGGAGAGAGTAATCAGGAGATGGTGGGAGGCACCGGTATGGAACAACATGACAGAAGGTTTGATTGATTCTATCTTAGACCAGAAACGGTGAGAACCAACCCAGACTCGCCTGTGTGGGTGCAGTCTGATCAGCAGTGGTACAAGTGACTGAAGAGGGAAGGGGTTTGAAGCAGGTGCTGTGGAAGTACAGCTCAGGTCAGAGCCAGTCAGCACTGTTCTGTGACTTCCTCCATTGGCATTAAGCTGATATGGATGTGGGAGCAGAGAAGTCAGTCAGTGAGTCTGGGATGTCAGCTGGATGAGGAGGTGTGTAGCAAGGAAAACAGGAGAAGGGGGCAGGCTTTGTAGACCACTTCCCCCAGAAGCCCTTGTCCTCACAGCCTCCTGTTTGACAATGGCTTGAGGTATAAAGATAAAAGAGGCATGGGGTGAGGGGGGCACATGTCCACAATCCCTGTAATTGCTGCTTCCAGTGAGGCTGATGGGTCATCTGAGCTCTGGAGTGAGCCTCAGTAAGCTAAGCCCAGCTGTGCCTACAAGGAAGTCCAGCACTCTATGGTGAGCAGGGGGAACCAGGCTGGCCAAGGAGGGGCCGGCAAACTGACCCAGCTCGGAAGTGGTGAGAACTCTTATAAAGATCAGTAGCAGGATCAGGCTTGTGAGTAGCCACTATCCTTGCAGCCTGGGTAAGTTAGGGAGACCCAGTCTCAAAAGAACCTGGTGTCTAAGGATTATAATAGAGCATTTAACTCAGCTTTAAGAGCATTCAGCAAGCCCAACAGCCTTGCCTTCAAGGAGTTTCTGTTCTAATAGGAGAAGAAGACACATAAAAGGAGTCTGGAAGGGTGCAGGGAGGGCACTTAGTGGACAGCATGGTCCAGAGATGGCCAGGACATGAGATGGAAGCCTGGCTCTGAGCTGCTTCTCTCTGGTAGCTGAGATTCTGGTGGGAGAGAGGAGGACAGCCAGAGCACATCTTTCTCCCTTCTGATTGCCAGGTGAAATAGTACAGAGGGAGAAAGGAAGAGGGTCCAGGTCAGAGCCCTGGGGGACAGCTGTGGTGAGAGGGCATGATCTGGAGGAGGCTCCAGCAAAGGAGGCAGGGAAGGAGTGGTCAGAGAGGGAGGAGAAGCAGGAGAGAGGAGAGAAGGTCTGAAACCAAGAGAGGAGAGAGGATCAAGAAGGGAAGAGTGATCAATGGTGTCAGAGGCTGCAGAGACCAAGGAGAAGGAGGACTGAGACAAGGCTACTGGATTTGGCACCAGAGATCACTGACCTCTTTGGAGAGAGCAGTTTCAGTGGAAGGATGAGGCCAGAATCCAGATGTAGAGGGGGGGCGGTGTGGAGCCAAGATGGCAGAGTGAAAGCAGGAACTCACCTCCTCTGGGAATTCCGTCAGTAACCTCTAAAAAGTGAATCTGAACAGATTTTAGAGCGGCAGAATCCACTGGGAGACAGCACATGTGCGGCTGGGCAGGGGAAGCGTGGAAAACGGGGGCTGCACCAGCGCAGACCCAAGACCCAAACAGAGCGAAGCCAGAGTGAGTCCGGGCGAGCTGATTCACCCACAGCAGAGGTGATTCCCAGGAAAGAGAAATCGATTCAATATTTACATTCCTACATGGAGAAAATGATACTTATAACTCCTAAAAACTTCCTCATTTGTTAGGGCAGTTGAAGGACAGAGGGCATGGGCATAAGTGGAATATGATGGGATGGTTATCTAAAAAAAATTAAGGTGTGAAAAAGAGGAGGCAAGGGAGATGTAGAATGGGGTGAATTATCTCCCATAAAACAAGTGTGAAAGAGCTTTTACAGTAGAGGGGAAGTACGGGAACCTTACTCTCATCAGAATTGGCTCGAGGGAATAACATACACACTGAGTTGGGTATAGAAACCTGTCTTACCTTACAGGAAAGTAGTAGGGGAAGGGGATAACGGGGTTGAGGGTGGGGGGGAGAGGGGAGGGGAGTGCAGCTGATAGGAAGGGAGATTGGGGGACGGGTTAGTCAGAAGCAAAACACTTTTGAGGATGGATAGTGAAAGGAGAAAGAGTAGGCTAAAAGGGAGAAAATTAGGATGGAGGGAAATACATAGTAATCACAACCATGAAAAGATTTTCACATCAGGTGTTTCTGATAAAGACCTTATTTCTCAAATACGTAGATAACTGAGTAAATATAGGAATAAGAGCCATTCTTCAATTAATAAATGGTCAAAGGATAGGAAAAGACAGTTTGCAGATGAAGGAATCAAAGCCATCTGTAGTCATAGGAATAGATGCTCTAAATCACTGTTGAATTAGAGAAATACGCCTTAAAATAGCTCTGAGCTACCACCCCACGTTTATCAGTTTGGCTACTATGACAGAAAGGGAAAATGGCGCATCGGGAGGGAATGTGAGAAAATTGGCACTAATGCCCTGTTGGTGAAGTTGTATGCTAATTCAGCCATTCTGGAGAACGATTTGGAATGTTGCCCAAAGGGCTATCAAACCATGCAGACGCTTGGCCCAGCAATGCCACTTCTAGGTCTGTATCTCAAAGACATTTAAAAAAGGAAAAGGAGATATATGTATAAAAAATTGGAAACTCAGGGAATGTCCATCAGCTGGGGAATGGCTGAGCAAGCTGTGGTATATGATTGTGATGGAATACTGTTGTGCTATAAGACATGATGAGCAGGCGGATTTCAGAAAAACCTGGAAAGACTTACATGAACTGATGCAAAATAAAATGAGCAGAACCAGGAGAACATTGTACACAGTAGCAGCAACATTGTGTGATGACCGACTATGAAGGAGTTAGCTCTTCTTAGCAATACAGTGATCCAGGGCACTTCTGAAGAGCTTAAGATGAAAAACGCTATCCGCCTCCAGAGAAAGAACTGATGGGAGACCTAATGTGGAACGAACCATCCTTTTTCTTTGCTTTCTTTATTTTTCTTGTGTTTTTTTTTGGGGGGGGGGTTGGCCTGTTTTCTATCACATCATGACTAAAGTGAAAATGTTTTGTGTGATTGCACGTGTGTAACCTATGTCAAATTGTTTGCCTTCTCAATGCGGGGAGGGAAGGGAGGGAGGGAAAGAATGTGGAACTCAAGTGTTAAAAATTATTTTTATATGTAATTGAGGGGAAATAAAGTATTAAATTAAAAAAAAACAAACACAACAGAAAGCAGCTGGGAGGCTTCTTTTATCCAGTTGGTGGCATTTCAGAGTGACTGTGCCCATGGGAATGATATCCCTGTACAGTGAGAACTTTGATTTGGCGCCTATTGGCTGAGTGCTTCTAGTGCCCAGGGCCCCAAGAGCTATATCAGAAACACATACAAAGATGAAACAAAGCATTGGCACACTCAGGGTGCTCACCATCCTATAGAGGGCCTGGGAAGTGGGCACAGGACCCATGATGCTAGGCAGAATGTAGAAGGAACCAAGTGTAGAGTCCAAGGCCCTGAGTTCAAGTTCCTTTTCAGCCACTGTCATGGTGACCACAGACCGTCACTCCACTTGAGAATTCATTTTACTCATTTGTAAAAAAAAAAAAGTCAGACTCTGTGATCTTGAGATCCCAGCGATTGAGCTGGGAGAGAGCTTGAAGGCCGTTGAGAGCAGCCCCCTCATCCTGCCTGTGAGGGAGCTGCAGCTGAGGAGCCAGAGGAGCAGCAGGACCTGAGGAAGCACTGGACCCTGCGGGGGTTCTTCTCCTGCTCCCAGGGCTTGGCGCTCTGCATCCAAGGACCCCACTCAGCTTCCGGCTTCTTCTTCCCAGAAGTATCTCCAGTGCTCTCCAGCAGAGCAGGCTGCCGCACTTGGCTCCTTGCCGTGGGTGGCTCCCTCATCCTGCCTCTGGCCCCAGGCAGGGACCAGTTTGAAGCTCTCCTTTGGGATTCAGGCAGTGTCACCTTCAGAACTAAGATTCTTTGCAAAAATAGGAAGAACAGACAAACCCAAAATAAAACAAAAACCCTGGACCCCAGGAAAAATAATCTGGAAAAACACCCTCTCCCTCCTCCGGCCAGGGGCCAGGCTAGGGTTTGTACCCTAGATCCAGGGATCCTCTGAGAGCCCCAAAGAGCTGGGAGAAAGAAAAGACTGGTGAGTGTTGGCCCAGGCCCAGAGATGGCCAAAGGCAGGACAGGAAAGGGGGCAGATCCATCTGTCATCTGGTACAAGCCCCTAATATTCAGCGAGGGAAGCCGAAGTACTCAGCAAGGGGATTCAAACTAATCGTGCTCCCCAACTTGTCCAGAGTCCAGAAGAAGTGACTGCCAGAGCTGTGGTTCCAACCCAGGTTCCTTCCCTCTCCATATCTGCCCAGCACCGACCTTCTGGAACACCATGACCAAAGCAATCCTTTTCTGCCTGAGAGTCCTCAAGATATTTCAGAATCACTCACAAAGGGTCCAGGTAGTCCATTTCAACCTGCTCATCATGTAGATGAGGGAAATGAAGACCAGAGGTGACGTGACTTACTCAAGGTCATGATGCTACTAAGGGCAGAGAGAGGACTCAAACCCAGACCTTTGGAGTCATCCTTTTTTGGTCTTCTCATTGGAGCATTGAACTGGGAGTCAGGGAGACCCAAGTTCTGCGCCAGGCTTCGACATTTCCATTCAGCTGTGGGGATATGGGAGAGGTTCTAGAATCTCAGAATCTTTGTTTCTTGACATAACCAGTCTCGCTCAGTCTTCCTCCTGGGTTATTGTGAGAGCCAAGCCAAATAATAGATCAGGAAAGCCCCTTAGAAAACCATAAGTGCCCCTTACACGCGTGTCTGTGGTGATTGTCAGCACAGCGCATGAGAGACCAGGGACATGTGGTTTCAGAGACCAGCCTGCTTCTCCCATGAGGCTTGGAAGATTAGAAATCATGGGGGGTTGGTGCTCTCCAGCCCAGACACTCGGATGACCCAGTCTGGGACAGCAGCAGCAGCATCAGAGGGCTTGTATTTCTAGGGTCACTCCCAAGGACCTTAGATTGGAATTGGAGCAAGGAGGGACTGTACAGGTTGCAGGATCCAGCTCCATTGTTTTGCAGAGAAGACTGAGGAGCAGAGAGAGGAAACCCCTGGTCCTAGGACCAACAGGCCCCACAGGCTAGGCTCTGTGACACCAACTCCAGGGTTCTTTGTTTAAGGGCAGGAAGGCCAGGCTCTTCCGTTCCCTTGCCTTGGGCAGAGGGGGCAGTGCCAGTCCCCTCGCCTCTTACATTAGCGCTTGTTTGCTTTCTCAGACCTTCTCCTCCTGCTCTTCCCCTCAGTCTCAGCCTCCGTCCTCCATGGTAACGGTGCCCTGCCTGAGCTGGGGGACAATGGTCCATTAGGAGACAGCACACCTGCTGCCTGATCCCATTTCTGCCACTCAGAGGCTCCTTGTGCAGCCAGTGGTTGGTAGTGTCAGACAGGTGACTTGTGGATAAGTAAGGGTTGAAGTAGGCGGCATGCCTCCCACCTCTGCAATGTCTCCCCTCATCATCTGGGCAGCATGGAACCCCGGGTTAGGATGACCCCCGTGGTTCAGACACTGACTGCCTTGTGAGCCAGGGCGAACCCCTAGCGTCTGCCTCAGCCTCCTCCTGCGACGCGGGGATCGCAATAGCCCTCTCTCCCGCAGCGATTGTGAGGATCAAACGAGATAATACAGTGATAATGGATAGTAGTACAGTGCTTTACAGACCATAAAGAGCTCTGGAAATGCTGTTATTAACGTTATGATCATCATCAAAACTCTATGCCTCGGAGTCTTGGAAGGAGTCCCTGGTCCAGGGGAAACTCAACTAGATTTGGAGTCATGAAGCCTGGGTTCGAATCCTGGCTGAACTTCCTACCGCCTCAGACAAAGTCACTCCTCCTCTCTGGGCATCTGTGAAATCCGAGGGTCCGGCTGGGTGACTCAGAAGGCCCCTCCCAGCTAATGCACGTGGAGATGTGAATGGCTGATAACCGCTCAGACGGGGGTCTACCTCGCCAGTCTCTTCTGGCTCCAAGCTCGGGCTCTCGGAGAGGTGCTTTGTGGACTTGATGAGACAAACTGTGTTTGACCAGGTTTCATTCTGTGAAAAGAATGGTCATGAATGTGGGTGCCGTACCAGCAGAACCTGGCCAGTTCAGACAGTCAACCTGGAGCATGTGAAAGCAAATGGAGCTGGCTTCCCCACCTTGAGTGATGGGTTTTGTGCCATGTTTCTGTGGTCACTGCTTCATTTTGCTGTGTTTTTAGCTCTGTTACGCCCAAGGAAACCTTCAGAAGTTGTAGCCCTGAAAGAAAATGTTTCAGGAGCTGTTAGAAATATTGCTGTAGCCACTGGCATGGCCACGTTAGGCATTTCAAGGATCCTTCCTGTCCTCAATGGAACAGTATCCATCTCACCAAAACGCCAGCGGGCAGCTAAGAGCAGTGACAAGAACTGGCAGGTGATCGCCTCAGAGCCGCTGAATTGGTCCTCAGGAAAGAGCGAGCCTTTGGAGGGCTGGCTGGTTGGAAGCCTTGTTAGGCATCCTCTGCGGGCAGGAGAGGCACTGGGGAGCTGGGAGAAGAGAGAAAGGCCCACGTTTAAAAAGCTCCTGACCACTTCTGTGGAGAAGAGACACTTCTCATGGGTGAGACGATATAAAGCCTGGAGCACCGAAGATGGGGAAGTGATTTTTACTAAGACTGAGATAAATGTATTTCCCTGGCCTGGGATACTCTCCTCCTGTAAACTCCACTGGAAACCTGAGAGTAGCCCCAGTAACCGTGACAATCGCCAGCATTCACGTGGGGCCTCGAGGCTTCCGGAGCACTCTGCAACATCTCCCCTGGTCCTCAGCCTCAGAAGGGCACGCTGTTGTTATCCCCTATTTTACAGATGGAGAAACTGAGGCTGGCAGAGGTGAAGTGACTTGCTCAGGGTCACACAGCTGTCTGACCCCAGGCACTGTGGCGCCACTGAGCTGGGAAAAGGGCCTTTCCTGGTGCAGTTAACATCCCCGGGGGCGTGCTTCATGATGAAGGGTTAAACATTGAGTGTCAGAATCTTGTGGACCGAATGCCAGTCCTTCCAGACAAGTGACTGCAGCACAAAGAAGACGGGCCTGCCCAGGGAATGTTTTTAAATGTGAAGAGAATTTAACACAGTGAGTTCATTGTGTTAATTATTTCCCTTTGTCCCACCAATTCCCCTTTGCCCACTACCTGCCATGGACCCCCGACCTGGCTGTGCCCACCATCCACCATGGGCCCCCAGCCCAGCTGTGCCCACCACCCACCATGGGCCCTGACCCATCTGTGCCCACCACCCACCATGGGCCCCAACCTGGCTGTGCCCACCACCTGCTATGGGCCCCCAGCCTGGCTGTGCCCACCACCCGCTGTGGGCCCCTGGCCCAGCTGTGCCCACCACCTGCCATGGGTCCCCAACGTGGCTGTGCCCACCACCCTCCATGGGCTCTGACCCATCTGTGCCCACCACCCGCCATGGCCCCCCAACCTGGCTGTGTTCACCACCTGCCATGGCCCCCCAACCTGGCTGTGCCCACCACCCACTTATGGGCTCTCCAACTTGAGCAGGACCTGGCAGGGGTTTGTTGAGTGAATGAAGGAATCAGTGGGTAAGTGACAAGCTGCTGACCTCATGCCCAGACTCCAGGTGTGCCCAGCACCTCCCTGATGTGGACAACAATGTTCTTGAGTTCTTGCGGCTAAAACCCGTCATCCCCTCTGCCCTCTGTCCTGTGGTGATGAGGTGCTCCAGATGCAGTCTCAGGATGGCAGGCCCAGTTTGTGGTCCTTGGGAGGCTTCCAGAGCTTGGGTTTTATTGGCATTGTTTCTCAGGTCCAGGCTATGGTGGAGCACACATATGAGGAGACTGGGGGCCTCTGCTGGAGGGAGCCTGCCGATAGGAGGCCCCAGGTATTGAGGGGTGCTTATCCTGCTTTGTTAGACTCTCACTCAGGCGGGTTTCTAGGTCAGCATGTTTCCCACCGGCTCATCTCTGCAGCCTCCAGCTTTCAATGAGGAATTGTGGTTTGCTTTGTCTTTAATGCATAATGGGAGAATTGTCAGCTCCCAGGCAGGCTCGCTGTGGGATCTCGCCTGAGTTCTTCTTGGGAGCTTTTGAGTCAGTGAGCATCCTTCTCTTTGCTGTGCACCCCAGCCCAGCCTTGTCTCTGGGCACCCTCTGCTCTGGACTCTGGGGTGACAAATTGCTTCAGAAAGGCTGGTTTGGAGAAGGTTTGGGCTGCATGGGGGCAGCCTCACTTTTTGGCCCCCCTGTGCTGGCAATAAGAATGTTTGCAGATGCACCCCCAATAGAGTGGGGTGTATTTGCCGCTTCTTGTCCATTCATGTTCTCCTAAGTGACCATGGGTGGCTTGGGAGCTGCAGTTTGAGGGAGAGCTCCGGAATCAATGAGTCTGAGCATGTGACAGTTCTGAACCTTTATAGAAAATCAAATAAAAAATAAAAAATTTTAAAAGGATGACATGAAGATAAAATTTGATTTGATCTCATTATCAGTAGATAGCCAGACCACTGAAATGTGTGAGTAGAGGAGCGTCCCGATCAGCCCTGCATGTTAGGGAGATCCCTTGGCCAGGTGTGTATTGGGGGGCCAAGGACTGAGCTTTTGCATCCTTTCCTCTCTCCTCCTTCTCTCTGTCTCTGTCTCTCCCTGTCTCCCCCTCAGGAGCTTGCTTTCCTCACCCCTTCCTTTCCACTGTACCACCCTGACCATTCTGTCATGCATGGGTGTTCTCTCCCCCGGCACAGAGCTGCCCTCTCTGTCTCAGTAAAGGTTGGATAACTGTGGGCTGACCCTGGAGCCTGCACAGCCCAGTGATCAGCCCCACGCACTCCTCACAGACTCTCTCTTTTGAAGCCACTCTTAGGGCATCTGGGCCACAAGGGTCTGCTGCCCACTTTGGGTTCACAGGGCTCCCAGGTGGTCTGATGGACCCACAGGCGTGGCCTCCAGCGGCCCCAGGACCCTTGTTGATGGGGTGGGGGGAAGGACCCACACACGAACATCAACAGTGACTTTAGTACTGGGTACCTGCCATCAATAGTACATTATGTGAGTAGTCAGTAAGTGCCTACTGTATGCCAGGGGCTATGTGCCTGCCCTTAGGGAACTCACAATTGTAGGGCATCCAGCTGAGAAGAGAGAGATGTGAACTGAGCCCCCTCCTTGAATGGGGGTTTGGAGTAGAAGCTGTACCCTCTGGGCAGAGAGACAGAAGGACAGAAGGTGGTGATGCACTGGGCTGCCACGGCTGATAGGATCTGGCAGGATGGTGAGCTCTTTCCAGTGACGAGCTTCAGAGATTGTGTTGGAGCTAAGAGGAGAGATGGAGCCCCGGGGTCTGGCTGGGTGGGCAGGGCTCCCTGAAGGTCGGGTGCTGAGCCTCAAAGGATGGTCACAGGGAGGACCTGTTTGGGGGAAGTGTTTGGGGGAAGGTGCACATCTGTGAATGAACTGCTGTGCTGGAGAGACCATGACTAGACCAACTGGTCTGTCCCTGGGGAGGGGGAAAGGAGGGGAGGACATGGTCAGAGAGAGGCAGATTAGATGTGATCCCATGGGCATTAGCCAATTTCCGACGCCCGGATGCCCCCTTTGGCATCCGTCCTTTGTTCCTTAGTAGGAATTACAGAACAGTTTCCCTGCCTTTAGGGGTCTCTTGGGTGAATCCCAGATCTACACTAAAGAGAACCTGCATGTCCAAGCCAGAGTTCTCTCCCCCTCATCCCCATAAAAGGGTCGTTCATCAGCTGGAGCTCTGAAAAGCTCTAGAGAGGGGACCCCAGTCCCCGTGAAGCTGGCTGTCCTTGAGCATGCAGCTGAGGCCTCCTGCATGTGGCTGCCCTGGGCCTGGAGCCCCTCCTGCTGTTGCGTGGGCCACGCCACACGGCACACTTGCCTCCTGATGTGTGATGTCGGCAGACTTTCCTAACCCGGCTTGTCTTCTTTTCTCTCCCGCAGACATTGATGATGCTCTGAGATGCAGATCGGTGCTTTGTTGTCTATCATCTGCCAGACGGGGAGCCCTGCAGGACGACGGCACACATCTGCCTGATCTGCGAGGAAGACACGGCTCCGTCTTCGTGATCCTTTAACCAAAAAAACAAAGAGATTTACTAAAGCTCAGACCTGTCCAGACGTCTTTCTCTCAGCCACTTGCTTGTTGTGCTTTCTCTAATAGGGTTCTCATTTCTTCCCGGCTACACCTCTCTTCTGTGAAATTGTGTGTTGATATTTCTCTAGGCTCATGATCTCATTGACATGAAATCATAGGAAAAAACCTCTCTCCCCTTGCACTGCTCACACTGAAGGGAGATGGGCCTTGGGTGTTTTCAACTGACCAGTCCACATTCCCTGGCTAAATGTGCTTTCTGCCCGGTTTGATTGTCTCTGTACCATCATACAAAGTTTTCACAATTCCATTTGTGATATTTTTCCACAAACAAATCGACAAATAAAAAGTGTGTATGTACATGGATAGATATCTGTATAGGTATCCCTCACATTCTTCCGGGAGGGTGTCTGAAGCTTCTCCCTTCTGCTTCACAACCTGGGCTGTATTCCTGTGTGTGGGTCACCAGGCCCCTTCCCTCTCTTGGTCCTGTGACCCTATGATGCTGGGCCTGGCAGGGAGACAGAGGCAGTTTAGCTCAGAATGCGGCATCTGGTGCCTTGTGTACAAACCTGCCCTGGCCGCTGGGCCAACCAACTTCTGTGCCTTCAACGACCTCTCCCTCATGGGAGTCTTTCCCAAGGGACACCTCCTCCCTCAGTGAGCCAGCTTTTTAAAGGAAAGGTGCTCCAGAGATGCTTAGGGGGTGACGTCACTGAGCCAGCCTTACTGTGCACTGCCCCCCTGGGCCAGCCCCCTCCCTCTCAACTGATTTCTAGGCCCGCCTGCAGAAGAAATGAAACCATTTGGGGGATCTTTTCTGCTTAAACTGGACCATTTAAAACCTCACCATGGACCACTAACTAGTTTTTAAACCTGTTTGTGAGTTAAGCTGACTCTTCTTAATCAATCACTTGCCTTTCCTATATACCATTTCTTCTTCCTCCCACTCCCCCCTGAGCTCTGGAAACAGGCAAAACCCGGGCATTGCTGCTGATGGAACCAGGAAACAAGTCAGTCTATGATGTAAAGGAAACCCCAGACAAGCCCGGCCAGTCCTTCAGCCTCTGCAGGGTGAGGATGGGGGAATCACTAGCTTCCTGAGAGCACACCCTGTGCTTGCACATAGTCCAAGCTTAGGGCCAGCCAACGTTGTACCTCTTTGGTCTTTCCATTCCTTCTTACAGCTTTCAGTTAGGTTTCTGGGCTAGGACTGTGCTTGGATGAATTCTTCCAGACAGTAGCCTGCGGTACGTGTCTGTGCTGTGTGAATGCCATGGTGCTCTAGCCTGAAAGCCTCCTGTGTAATCCCACCTCCCGGGTTTCGTGACTTTATGGGATATGCGGAACCTCATTAAAAAGTTTGTTTCACGTGATGCATTTGCTGATTTTGTCACCCTCGACTTCTCCGTTCGTAAAGCCTCCCGTTGGGCAGCTGCCCAACTCAGACCTGCAGCCCTTTGGGGACCTCTGCTGCGGAGGGCTCCATGCTGCTGATGGGGGGGGGGGGAGAAACCCCACAGCCCAAGAAGGCAAAGGTCAGAGTTGAGTTCATCCAGCCCTGGTGAAGCGATTACCAGGTCCTGTGCAATGTGCTCACGTGGGTGCTAGGAACACAGGGGCCCCAGACGGCCCCTGCCAACAGCGATCTTCCATTCTGCCAGAGAGGCACAGGGTACAGCATTCGCAGGCAGGAAATGACGGTCATTTTTTGGCAGGGGAAGGGGAATTGCTACAAACTGGGGAATCCACCAGCAGTTTTGTTAAGCGCCTACTATGTGCAAGATGATACAAAGAGAAAATATAAGAGAAGCTGCCCTTGGGAGAGAGGAGGCGGGGGTCTGGTGGAGCACATGTGGAGGTGGGGGACAGTGGGTGCAGAGACCCACAGATGGGACAGAGTGCTGTGGGAAAGGGGCAGCAAGTGGGCCAGTGTCGCTGGATCAGCATGCGCCAAGGATGAAGGTGTAAGAAGATCGCCAAGGCAGGAAGGGGCCAGCTTGGGAAGATCTTTGAGTGCCAGAGATGTTTATAGCTGACCTAACAGAACCACCGGAGGTCACTGAGTCATCCTGAGGTGGTCAGATTTAGTTTTAGAAAAAATCACCCTGGCAGCTGAGAGTGGCATGGGTTGAAGCTGGAAGAGACTGGAGGGCAGGGAGACCACGTAGCAATTGCTGGGCAGGAATAGGGAAATGAGGAAGAGAGGAAGGCTGAGGGGGAAGGATAATGAGTTCTCTTTGGGGTACATTGACTCTGAGATGTCTTTTGGGTGTCTAGTTCAGGAATTCACAAAGTGCAGGACTAGAACTCAGGAAGGAAGGTGGGGGAGAGTACACGGATCTAGACACCACCTGCATAAAGATGTAATGGAAGCCATGAGGTCACCTAGTGCAATAGAGGCCAGAAGGGGGTGTGGCGAAGAGCCTTGGAGGCCGCCCATGGCTAGTGCGCATCACCTGGATGAGAAACGGCCAAAGACTGGAGAAGGGTCTGGACAGATGGGAGGAGAATGTAGGAGGGAGTTATCAGCAGGATCAAAGTCTAGAGAAAAGCCAAGAAGGATGAAGGTTAAGAAAAGGCCACTAGAAATGGCAGTTTACTTATTTGTTTTTGTAAATATGTATTTACTTATAGACAAATAAATATTTACTTATTATTTATTTCTGCTTTTTCAGTTTTTTTTGAGGGGGGAAGGCAGGGCAATTGGGGTTAAGTGACTTGTCCAGAGTCACACAGAGAGGCAAGATTGAACACAGGTCTTCTGACTCCACCCCCTACCCCTTCCAACTTCTGCTACTGCCTTTCTTGGTCTCTGCAACTGCTGGTGCCTTCCCTCTTGCTCCCCTTCTGTCTACCCTGCTTATATCTGGTATGTGCCTTGCTATTTATACGTGGTATCTCACCTTCTTCCACCAATTAGAAGATAAACCCCTTGAAGGAAGGAGCTGCCTCAGCCTCTCTTTGTATCCCTGTGCTTAGCAAAATGCCCTGGCACATAATCAGCATTTCTCAGATGCTTGGGTTTTGTTTTTACTTCACCTAAATTTCCCGTTGTTTCCTTTTCTCCTTTCTCGAGAGCCATCCCCTACAACAAGGAACATTTATTAGATGCTTGCTGGCTGACTCATTTTCCCAGAACCAACACACGGTTTTTTTTCTCGGAATAACAATTTTTTTGTGGAAGTAAAACCGTAACGTTTCTGGACAGGAGGGACTTTTAACTCCAAAGGGATGGAAAATGACTTTGCAAACAGAATCGATGACCAGGGAATGACAGACATTTCTGATTAGAAAGGAGTAGCCTTTGGAGTTTGCAGGGACAGGAGTAGCCATATCAGCAAGGAGGAAGGAATTTCTGAAGTCAAGGCCACGGAGGATTGCCAATCCACTTCGAGCTCTTCCAGCCCTCTTATGGGCTCTGTACAGTCGTGACTATGAAAGGTCTGTGCCCAGTAGGTCGATCTTGTAGACATAATTGAGAGTGGCATGAAATGGTGAATCTTGTGGTTTGAGACTAACTATACGAAAGTTAGACAATCTCTGGCTTAACAGGGGAGGGAGGTGGCTTTTCCTATGGAAACCACAGCAAATATGTGAGGATGCCTACCTAGCCTGGAGGCGGTAAGATTCTAGTCATGACCTCTGCCTTCAGGTATCTGAAAAGCCATCAGGAGAAAGAGGGCCAGAGGGCAGAACTGCTAGTGATGAATACAGGCTGTGGGAAAAGTCAGAATTGGGCTTTGTGTATGGGGAAAAAAACCTAATAATTAAAGATGTCCAAATGTGGAATTGGCTTCAGGCAGAGGCTGTTTAGTGGAGGGAACTGTCGTTTCACATGTTGCGGTTACAACGTTTATGAAGTTAGAGAGAAGTATAATGTATATATTATAGAGTCTGCATTCAAGTATCCCCTCGACTACAGGTTTGATGTGGAAGTGACCACTTATTTCTCGTTCTTCTACCCAAAAGAAGATTATAAACAGTGTAAAAGGGGAAGCAAAAGGAAGTCCAAATCAAGCCTGGCCTCAATCTCAATGGAGCCGCAGCATTCCAAGAGCTGAAACTGGTAGGAGGAGGTTGTGTGAGATTCTTTGGAAAACGCAAGCACAGAAATGATGGTTCAATAACACGTGGATTATGAAAAAGTATGTGAAGCTTAAAACAAAGAGGTGTATGCTTGCTGAATGTCTTTGCCTTGGACTTGGAGGGTGTTTTATGCAAGATCCAAATCAATCAATCGATAAACATTTATTAAGTGCCTACTGTGTGCCTCCCACTGTGCTAAGCTCTGGGGATACAAAAAGAGGCAAAAGACAGTCCCTGCCCTCCCAGAGCTTGTAATCTAAGGGAAGAGACATATTGCAGACACATATGTACAAAGCACGCTATATAGAGGATAAGTAGGAATTAAAAGAAGAGGAATCATACGGCCAGGTCTCCCAAGCACTCCCATTCACAGATGGCCCTCTGCCGTGACTGCCCAAGTCCCAGAATATTATTAGGACTCCTCAGCAGTATTAACCAATATTATTGATCAATATTAGCTATCAATAGCAAGGATTTCTTGCCCACCTACCAGGCAGTGCCAGGCAGTGTGCCACACCGTACAAAACTCCATTTTAAATTAACACAGAGACACATACAACTGTTCTCCCAGCAATGCAGCCATGTTGTTTGCTGACGAATCTTGGAATGGGGCAATTTCTAAGGACTCAAATTTACAGGGTCCAAAGGACAACAGAGGGTTGGTTGCATGTTGGGTTTGAGCAGACGGTTACATTTTTCCAGTGATAACCTTTGAGCAAGAGGTTGTATAAGGGACAAATTTACAGGAAAGATCCATGATTGCCTCAATTGGTGGGGTGGGGTGGGGGGCTCCCTCCAAGCAGCTCACAATTCAGCTAGGACTCACTGGGGAAGCTGGAGAGAATTGTCCTCAGACACACAGCTGTTCGATACCCAGGGTCAGACCCAGAGACGAGTCCTGATCTTCCTGATGCCAAACCTAGCATTACCCACTACCCCAGGCTATGTCCAGGTTGTAAGGAATATCAAAGATATGAGTGGTGGGAAAAGGACATGGCAAGACTGAGAAATGATAGGAGCAAACTCTGATGTTGAGTGGACCGAGACCCTCTGTGACCGTTATGTGGAAATACAAAGCTAAGAATCCCACAGGACAGGATAATGCCAAGGGAACCATAAAAATGAAGAGGTTACCCATAAAGAGGAATAGGGTTGCTTGAGACCCCAAAATACCAACACGCCAGGTCCTGCCAAATGAATTCAACTCAATTCTTCTCTCAGTCAAAGAAAAGTGAAGTTTATTGAAAGTTCATTAAAATTTTACCATATGTGGTAGACTCTTAAGGAGCCTAGGTATCTGTGCTGCTTGCATTGGGCAAGCAGGACACAGTAAGTCTGTGCTAGGTCATTCTATGGTGCTCTCACAGAGCAAGTCTCTGCTAGGGCACTCTATGGTGCTCTCACACCACGTGGAGGGAAGATGGGGTCTTATGTACAGAGGAATCTAGGGGTGATCTAGAGGAGGAGTTTGGAGAGGGTCTTCAGGAGGAGTTAATGAGGTCAATGCAAGGATGGATTGATATTTTGATAGGCTCAAGGGTGGGAAGTAGATGGACAATGGAGGGCTAGTCTAGTAATAGAGGTCTGGGCAGAGCCACAATGAAAAACTTATGGCCTCTGCAAATGCCTCATCAAGTGGGAAGATTTAATCAGACTTCAAGGGTTTCCCAGAGCCTGTACCTCAAAGATTCAGGGAGAGCTCAAGGGGGGTCCCAAAGCCTGTACCTCAAAGATTCAAGGAGAGCTCAAGGGGGGTGCCAGAGCCTGTACCTCAAAGATTCAAGGAGAGCTCAAGGGAGCTCCCAGAGCCTGCATCTCATCAAAATGATGGATTCCCTTTTTCTGCTTCTCTGCTTTTCACGGACTGAGACCATATGTTCTCTTTGAGGATGAGGACTGGACTGAAAGGGGATGATGTACTTCTGACCAGCTCACTCCTTCAGGGTGATCTCACTCCCAGTAGAACTGCAGGCTGATGGTCCCTGAGAAGCAAAGCAGAAGGAAGGCACCTTAGCTGTCCAATGCCTCTTATCATATCTCAGACAAGGGTTGGCCTCTGCTTATATGCTTTCAGTGACGGGGAAACGGCTCCCTTCCCACAGCAGCCCATGCCACCACTGGACAGTTCTGGTGCTTGGAAAGACATTCCTCATACTGCCTCCCCACAAATCCAGTCTGGTGGTTTGCATATATTAAATGTGTATCTGCTAGGGCAGATAGGTGGGGCAGTGGATAGAGTGCAGGGCTGGGAGGCAGGAAGATTCTTCTTCCTGAACTCAAATACAGCTTCAGACACTCGCTAGCTGTGCAACCGTAGGCAAGTCACTTCACTCTGTCTTGGTTTCCTCATTTGTAAAATGAGCTGGAAGAGGAAACCAGTCCAGTATCTCTGCCAAGGAAACCCCAAATGGGGTGGTGGAATGTCATATGTGACTGAAAGATGACTGAAAATGTACTGGGAACACAGAGTTGCAAAAGTCTGTCAGTTCCTGCCCTTGACAGCTTACATTCTAATAGAGACAGTTGGACTCCACACAGACAAGGGTGGTTTAATATGATGTGGTAGGCAAGGGAGAGATCCAGGCAGTGTCCTCGGTGGCGAGAAGGCTTTAGGAGGGACTGGCTCTCAGCTGGGAGGGGGGTGGAGTAGGCACTGTCTGAGCTGGCCCTGAAGGAAGAGGAGGATTTCAGCAGAAGATGCTGCCCAGGGAATTTGGCTGCCCCAGTGTCTGGCTCCCTTTGGAGCCAAGCAGGATGAGTGGATTCCCTCTCCCCCATTAAGAGCCCTTCTGATAGCTGGAGACAGGGACTGAATCCACATGACTCTTCTCTAATCCAGGCAAAGGAGCCTCCAGGTCCTTCTCCTGTCAGATTTGAGTCCCTGTCATTCCAGGGCCCCTCCTCAGGACAGATCATGGGCAGGGGGCAAAGCAGGAAATAAAAAGAAATGTCCATTAAGTGCCAAGCATGCCTTCCCTAAACGTGGTATCCTCCCTGACATCCAGCCAGTGCTTTGCCCTCCGTGGGTGCCTAATAAATAAATGTTTGTGGAGTTTTAACAAGTGAGCACTGGACCAGGCATGGGAGATAAGCCCATCCCAGCAGTGGAGCCCCAATATGGTAATCACAGGGTCCTGTTTCTAGAGCTGGGAGTGGTCAGGTAGTCTGCCCCCCTCATTTTACAGAGAAAGAAACTGAGGCCCAGAGAAGAAAAGGGACTTGACCAAGGTCCCACAGGTGGTTAGTGTTCTGATGGAATCACCAATGAGTGTTCAAGTCTGGTATCTATCCTGAATGTGGCAGGGAATATTAAAAGATCAGACGTGGATCCTGACCTCAAGGAACTTCCAGTCTACCTGGAGAGGAGACTAATACATGATGAAGAGCAGTCAGAGAGGGCTGGCATCAGCTGGGAGCACCAGATGAGTTCAGAGGAGAGAGGGGCTCCTCAGCGGGGGCTAGAGGGGTCAGGGAAGGCTCCAGCCAGGCCCTGTGGGATGGATGGATGGATGGATGGAAGGATGGATGGATGGAAGGATGGATGGATGGAAGGAAGGATGGATGGATGGAAGGAAGGATGGATGGATGGAAGGAAGGATGGCTGGATGGATGGATGGAAGGAAGGAAGAAAGGAAGGAAGGATGGAAGGATGAAATGATGGAAGAATGGAAGGAAGGAAGGAAGGAAGGAAGGAAGGAAGAAAGGAAGGAAGGATGGAAGGAAGGAAGGATGGATGAATGGATGGATGGGTGGATGAGATCTGGAGAAGGGTTGAGAAATGGAAAGAGCATTCTAACCAATGCAGTAACTGGAGAACAGAGGGGAGAATGCAACCAGAAAGGCTGATGGGATCTTGGGCTGTAGAACGTTAAGTTGCTTGAGGGTAGGCATTGTTAGCATGGGGCTTCTTGACTTGTCTCTTCTTGGATTAAGCTACATAAAGAGAGGTCCCACTCCAGGCCTATTCTGTCCTAGTCAGCCCACATCAGCGTCTGGAGCGGCTTATCCCCAAGTTGTCCACAGTAGGATCCAGTGCTGGAAGCCTTAGGGGCCCACTGTCCCTTACCAGCTGTGTGATTCTGGGCAAGTCATTTTGCTTACAAGTTTCCTTATCTGTAAAACTATGATGACCAACCCTGCAGTACCTACCTCACAGGGTTGTTTCAAGGCCCAAAGGACAGAAGCAGGGTGTTGTACTGGAAGGACAGGTGGCCTGTGTTCAAATCCTTCCTCTGACTCATTCTGTTAAAGGCTGTGTGACCCCAGGCCCAGCTCATCTATGCAATTGTAAGACTGTAAGTGGCTACCTGAATTGGTAGAGGGAATCTCCTCACTTGGAAGTCCCCTACGCCAGTGAAATCATAGTTCATAGGTCCAGTCCCTATGCTGTGAAATCCATTAATCATTTGCATTTTTCTACATTGGTGGAGTCCTCACCCTAATGGAGTTATGGGTCCTGGGAACAATGAAGTTACATAATAATTATTCCTGAGAGACAATGTAACAACAGTAATCTGGGAAGGAAAGTGTAGTCAAATTAGGGTTATGATTACTCTTAGCAGAACCCGACTGTGCAGAACTGACAAGGAGAGGGTGTGAGCATGTCCTGCCAGTCCAGTCTATTGCATCACAGGATCTCCCAGGTGGAAGGGAACTCCCGGGCCAGCTGGTCCAACCTGTACTGAGAAGGAATTCCTGGTTCTTGGTATGTCATGTTTTATCTGAGCCTTGCAAGGGTGGGGACCAGCAGCCAAAGCAGGTAGAGAGCTGGACTTGGAGGTAGGAAGACCCGAGTTCAAATCCAGCCTCAGACACTCACTAGCTATGTGACCTTGTACAAATCCCTTAACTAAACTGTTGGCCTCAGTTTCCTCATCTATAAAATGGGGATTAGACTAGTACTTACCACCCAGGACTGTTGTGAGGATCAAATGAAATGGTGTCCATATAACACTTTACAAATTTTATAGTCTCTCTATCCCCTCTCTCTCTGTCTCTCTCTCCCCCCTCTGTCTCTGTCTCTGTCTCTGTCTCCCTCCCTCCCTCCCCCCCTTTCTCTCCTCTTTCTCTCTCCATCTGTCTCTGTCTCTCTGTCTCTGTCTCTCTGTCTCTGTCTCTCTCCTCTCTTTTTCTCTGTCTCTCTCTCCCCTCCTTTGTCTCTGTCTCTCTCTCCCTCCCTCCCTCTCTCTCTCTCTCCTCTCTCTCTCTGTCTCTCTCTGTGTCTCTCCTCTGTCTCTGTCTGTCTCTCTGTGTCTCTCTCCCTCTCTCCTCTTTTTTCTCTCTCTCTTTATATATGTATTTCATTGTTGTTCGGTCATTCAAGTCATGTCTGACTCTTTGTGACCCTATGGCCACAGCACTCAAGGCCTTTCTAACCCGCACTTTCTCCTAGAGTCTGGCCAATCTCTTCTTCATGGCCCCCATGACACCGTCCACCCATCTCTTCCTCTGCCGTCCCCTTCTCCTTTTGCCTTCAATCATTCCCCACATCAGGGTCTTTTCCAAAGAGTTCTGTTTTCTCATTACGTGGCCAAGGTATACTCCTCAGCTTCAGAATTTGCCCTGCCTGTGAACAGCCTGAATTAATTTCTATAAATATTGACTGATACAGATACATATGTATGAATTATATTTATTATTTTTCTCTCCACTAATAGAGATTGCCAGCCTTTTTATCATGCATAATTCTTATTCCTGACTTTGCATGTGAGCCTCACCAGAGACTCCACCTAGCACACCGGGGTCCTTCCTCTTGTTCTTTAAAAATCTGAGGCAGGAGAAATAAGAACAGCAATGCTAACAGTAACCGATATCGTAAAGTTTGTAAATCACTTTCTATTCTTTTTCTCATTTGACTCTCACAACCATTCTGTGAGGCAAGAACCACAGATATTATCCTCATTGCACAGATAAAGAAACCGAAGTTCAGAGAGGCATCGATACCTCATTTCCTCCAGGGGTCCTTGGACAATGTTTGCCCAACAAGAGTACCTGTTTGCAGCTTGGGTTCTTTGCCCATCATGTGGAAGGGCAAGGGTATCCACGAATTCAGGGCCATTTGACATGTCTGTCTTGTGGGTTGTCTCAAAAACAAAACAAAACAAAACACCCCTTCATCTGGTGGCAGATCTAAAATGAGGAATGTTCATATCCAGGGCAATTAATAAGAAGGTTGGGATGCTCTGGAGCATCTTTCCTCACCCTCATTTCCTTTTCTCCACTGGTGGGCCAGATCCCCAGACACTGGCTATGGTCATTATCGCCTCAGGATTCTAGGGTTAACCCTGAGATACTGGAGAGGAACGGGAGCAGTGTATCTTTCTAATGAAATAGCTCACAGAGCCCCGTCGGTGAGCTTCCCTTCTTTGACTACCAGTTGATATCAATTAGCCACCCAGATAATGAGCTTTTAGAAAGAGGTGTTTGTTAAAGTAATATGGTAAGAAGCAAACTGTTTTCACTTTGGGGTTTTTTTCTTTGTGGTTTTTCCCTTTTGCTCTGTTGCTTCTTTCACAACATGACTAATGTGGAAATACGTTTAACATGATTGCGCATATATAACCTATATTGCTTGCTGTCTTGGGGAGGAGGGAGGGGGAGAGAGAAAAATTTGGAACTCAAAATCTTATGTTGAAAACTATATTTATATGTAATTGGAAAAAATTAAATTCTATTTAAAAAAAGGAAAAAAATAAATATGGTAAGAACAGTTGGTATGAAATACTCCTCCCCACAACGTGTGTAACACTGTCTCACAAGCACATGTGAACCATTTCCAAGGGGAAAGTGGGCACGAGCTTAGAGAACACATATGACAGAAGATACCCAGGTCCTAGAAATCCTTTTGCTGGAGTCCTCAAGCTGTTCCCTTTAGGCACAGGGTCATACAGTAGGGAATTTGTCTTTGCCCGTGACATCCCATCTGGTATTGGGCTCCAGATGGAGACAGTCAATCTATAGTCAATTCTGCTGTTCTGGGGTTGCTACTAGGATCAGGACAGTGAGGAAAAAATGGAAATCATCTGGTCCTCTGAGTGTTTTCATGAGGTCCTTCTCCAAAGGGGGTACGGGTGGGGAGGAGACTAAGACTGGGGTCAGGGCCAAGACCTTTCTTCCCCAGAGAGATTCCTTCTCAGGGGCTTGATAAGCTGCTAGACTCTAGAATCTTGGATTCCAAATCTGCTCGCTGATTTTATAGTCCCACAGAGTGCAACCAAATCCCTTCCCCTCTCCAAAAACAAACACTTCCTCTTGTATCTCCTTGAAGTGCTGGAGATGTACAGGCCTTTTCCACACTAGTTCACCCTTCTCCTTGGTTCGTTGGAGGTGCCTACTCATCAGATTGCCTCAGTCCATCCCCCCATTGCAATAAAGATAACAATAACTGAAATTTCCATAGCCACTTCCCATGTACCAAGTGCTTTGCAGACACCATCCCCGTGGAGCCTCACCATAGCCCTCTGGGGCAAGTGGTACAGGTATCATTCTCCCCATTTTACAGAAAAGGAAATAAGACTCTGGTTACTGACTTGACCAAGGTCACACTGATAGGAAGTGTCAGGCAGGATGTGATCCCAGGCCTTTCTTGCTCCAAGTCCAGGGCTCTAATCAATGCACTATATTGTTTTAAATGGGTGCCCAGCAGAAGCCTGAAGCACATTCTCAACTGGATTTCACAATCTGTGCAGGCCCTATACTAGGGATAGGGAAACAAAGACATACCATAAATATAAGCTTTCAAGAGGCTTATAGTCTACTGGGGAGCAGTGGCACCCCTGATGAGCTGCTCAGTGCACAAACTGCCTCCAGATGCTTCAGTCCCACGTTGCGCTGACTGACCGCTGTCCCTGGCCCAGCGGCCCATGGTCTGAGTTTACTCGATGAGTAGAACTCTAGAGCTATAATGGACCTTAGAAGATGAAATGTTAGAGCTGAGAAGGGCTGGAGTCCTTTTTAAAAATAGGGAAACTGAGGCCCAGTCTGCCCGCACAAAGAAGAGATCGTTGCAGTGGCCTGGTCCTGGGGGAGAGGTGCCAGAGGCAGCCCCCGGCCCCGCCTGCAGATTCTGCCTCGGGAATCTCCGGAAGTGGCCGTGTCCCCGCTGGTCTGGGTGACAACCCCTTACGGCCCACGGCCCGATCGGCGACTGCGGGGCGTGTCTCGCACGGGGAGGTGGGGCGTGGGGGAGTCTCGCGTGGGCGGCGCCGTGGTTAGGCGTGGGTTGGGGGGGCGGGAAGGCGGGGCTGGAGCGCGGCCTGCCTATTGGCTGGGGCGGGCGGCGGCGGAGCTGGCTCCCCGTCGACTGCCGCCCAGCTCCGCGCTCCCTCAGTCTGTCTGGCTCCGCAGCGGCCGCCTCTCCCCGCGCTCCCCGTGCTCCCTCCGATCCCGGCTTCGCCCGGGCCCCCTCCCCTCCCCGTCGACGCCATGAGCACCAGCCTCCGCTACAAGAGCAAGCTGGTGAACCCAGGTGAGCGGGGGCTGCATCCCTGCCCGCGCCCTCCATCCCTGCATCCCTGCCTTCATCCTGCCCCTCGCCCCTCCATCTCCGCTTTCCTCGGGCGCTCACCGTGTCTCTGTCTCTTTCTCTCCATCTCTGCCCCTCGCCGCCGCCTCGGATCCGGACCCGGACCCGGACCCGGTCCGCAGTGGAAGAGAAGCAGGTACGTGGGCGCCGCCACCCGTGCCCCCGTCGCCGCTCGCGACATTCCCCGGGGCAGCCGCCGCCGCCGCTGCCGCCGCCGCGCCCTCCTCACATCAGCCCAGATAGGAGGCAGGGAGCGGTCTGGTCCTCGCTGGCCACGGCCCAGCTGCGAGGATGGGTGAGGGGCGACGTCCCTGCCCTGCCCTAGAGCTCCACGCCCGATGTAGAAGGGCCGGGAGGGGAGATGCTGTGGTCTCCAGTCCCAGCCCCTCCCCCCTCAGCGGCCTGCCCTGCCCCCTATGGCTTCAATCCAGCTCTGTGTGTATTTTATGTATATTGTGGGGGGGGGGGGAGGGGAAACGGACCTGGTCCTCAGGACCTTTGGCCCCTCAATACGTTCGAACGGGAGGCCGTCCCCCTCCCCCAGCAGGAGGGCCTATTCAGCTCATCTCCGAGGTACCACCAGGGCCTGGGATGCCCGAAGATGCCCGGACTCCCAGTCTCTGCCTCTCCCCCCCCACCCCACCCTTCCAACCTCCCTCCACGGCTGTCTTCTGCCCAGACGTTGGGGTTGTCTGTCCCTATCCCCAGCAGGACGCGCCTTTTGGGTCACTCGGAATCAGCTTGGGTTTCGAACCCAGGCTCTTTCTACTCCCTCTTCGGATTCCTGCCAGGCTCTGTCCTGGAGGGTGGGCTATACAGTGTCAGAGCTCAGATGCGAGTAGATCTGGCTTTTAATTCTCTAGGGGGAGACTCACAAGCTCCTCTCTATCCTTCCCACCACCTATTCTTGGGGCTGTTTCCTCCTCATCCCCTTGCCCCTTTCCAGGACGTCAGTGCCTTAGAGTCAGACCAACTCTGAGAGGCTGATGACAAAGGTAGAGGCCACGCCTCCTTTGGGGGAAAGGGGAAGCAGCCCCCCTGAGCTGGGGCCTCAGGGCCTTGGGTGCTGTCATAGTTGGGCCAGACTTCCCCCCAAGGATGAGTCCTGTGGAGAGGGCAAGGGAGAATGTCACCGGTCAGCGAGCTCCCTGTGCCCAGAGCCCTTCTGCGATCCATCGAGGCTCGTCTTCCCTGCTCCCCGTCCGCCCCAGGGGCTTGGCCTGGCCGTCTGTGTGCAGATGGGAGGGAAAGGGCTCTGGACTGGGGACCCTTCTCTTTGTTAACTTGGAAAAGGCAGCATGGAGGAATGTGGCCTCGGAAGCAGAGTTCGTGGGTTCAAACCCCAGCTCTCATTCTTCCTAACTGATCCTGGACAAGTCACTTCATTTCCTTGGGTCCCAATTACCCCCCAGTTATCTCTTCCGTATATTGGAGATAGTAATACGTGTACTCCCTGTCTTACTAGAGAGTGAGGAGGAAAGCGCTTTGTTTTTGTCAACCTTAGAATGCTACAGAAATGGTGGTTACAGCAATCCTAGCAAGCTCTGTGTGTGGGCTTATCTGCGTTGGACAGATGGGGAAACTGAGGCATAGGACAGCTATGGGACTTGCAGAAGTTTGTGCCTTCGGAGGCAGAAGCAGGAACTTCGTGGGGAGGGAGAAGTTTAGCATCGTTGTGGGGCCGTGCCTTTGTCTAGCAGGACAGGGGGGGAGCTAGGACAGTGGAGCCTCCAGGGTGAGGATGTGTCTGTCCAGGTGGTAACCATGGGCACCTCTGCGAGGATGGGGATTGGAGAGGGAGAATTACCCACTTGAAAGAGCATCACATCAGGGAGTCCGGCCGGATCTTCTCTCTGACGCCCCCCCCCCCCTCCCAAGCAGCTTTTGTTCCTTCTTCCTGGCTCAAGCAGAAAGGTAGTTCTGTGGGTGCCAGATCAGCAGAACCCAGGAGTCCAGGCTCCTAGGCCAGCGGCACCACCAAGGAGGGGAGTGTCAGTGGAGCCATTCAACGTCAGGAGCTCAGGGAGGGATGGAGGGAGGGCGTGCCCCTCACTCGCTGCCAGCACTGGGTTTCTCTCCGCGTGGGGGTACGCCCCACAATGCCTCTCCCCTGGTGGATCGTGGGAGCCAGAGCCAGAAGGCCTGGGCTCCAGCATGAACTTGGAAGGTGCGAGGAAGCCAGGCTGGGGAGGGGCTGCCAGAGGCTGGGACAGGGAGGAGCGTGGTGGCAATATCCCCAAACCTGCCCGCGGTGCTAGGAGAGAACAAAGCCCTTTGCTTGGAGACACTAGGGAAAAGGAGGGTCCATTGTTTGGGTGAAAGAGAAAGCGTTGCCTGCCGGGGGTGCCAATTCTCTTAATGGGTTTGTCGGAACCGTTGTCTCTGGTGGGTGGTGGCTCCTCCGACTCGGGCTCGGGTTCCTGCTCCGCTCCCTGACCTTCCCCCTCCTCCGCCTCGAGCCCTCCTCCCAGGCTGCCAGCGGCGTAAACAGAAGCGCTGCCTCTCTCTTAGGCGTCGGGAGAGCTTTCTCTCTCAGGGGACTGTGAGCAGCCGCCGCTCTTCCGGCTGACACCCTCTTTATTTGGTTCCAAGCTTCATGTGGCTGAGCCTTAGAGGCAGATGGTTACAGCTGGAAGGGGCCTTCAGGGGTCACCAAGGTCTTGTCTCCCCACACCATCCCCATTATCATCCCTCCCCGCGACTGCTCACTTCTCATTCCCATTGGCCCATCACTCATTCCCTTAGATGCTGAGAAAAATAGGAGCCGGGGGCTTTGGTCTCTGGTCTAGGGCAGCCAGGGGGTATGGTGTGCCGGGAGGGCTGCTGCAGCCTCAGACACTTACTAGTTGTGCGATCCTGGGCAAGTCATTAACCTCTCTCCCCCAGTTTCCTCAGCTGGAACCCAAGCCTCTGGACCTCCTAGGGACCTTGGTGAAGATCAAATGAGATAACATTTGTAAGGCACTTAGCACCTTGCTTGGAACACAGTAGGCATTTAATAAATGCTTGTTACCCCCCTCCCTCAGTGAGGAAAGTGAGACAGGAATCATGTGGCATCAGAGGAAGCAGACTGGAATCTTCTCTGCAACTAGCTGTGTGACCCTGGGCCAGTCATTGCCCTTTTCTGAGGTTCAATTTTCTCACCTATAAAGTGAGGAGGTTTGACCATGGCCGTGGATTTCCAGCTCTGGATTCCAGGAGAGCCCTTCAGCGCTGTCGGCTTGAGCCTGAAGTCCAAAGAAGGGTCACGCAGGTGGGGGTTAATGGAGTGGAGATTCGAACCCAGGGTCAAGATCTAGTAGTTTGCTCGAAGAGGAGAGCCCTCCATCTGTCCATCCTTGGGCTAGGTTTTAGACGTCCGTGGTAATAGGTCTTCAGCTGCCTTGCTGTCTGAATGGTCCCCTCACACAGCGGGGACACACACATCTGGGGTAGGGCCTCCAGAGACCTGAGGAGATCAGGAGAACAAGATGGTTCATCTCAGTCACCAAATACTTCTCAGGCACGGGCTGTGGGCCCAGCAGTCCCTGTGCTGTTTTTGCTGCCACCTAGAGATGGTAGCCAGGAAAAGCCTTGCCTCATTTTCCCCACCTGACTTAAGCAGGGGCAAGGTGAGTGAAGGGGACAGAGGCTCGCTCTGGGGAGAGGTTTAATCCCCTTCGTTGCTCCTCTGGAATAATGAGCCCTTCTCCAGCCTTCCCAGGGCTTGTGCAGGGAGGCCAGGTCACCAGCCTTTAAGCAGGACAACCTCCCTAGGATGGAGCCATCTGAGCCCTCTCCCAGCTTCCCTCAGGGCCTGTCCTGCTCTCTCCACCTGGTGGGGCTGGCTCTTAGGCATGTCTGGATAATGGAACGAGACAGCCAGAGGGATCCAGGGTAGATATACAGACGTGGGGCTTGTTATGAGACCCTGGGAGACAGTCTGGTATGGTGGAAAGCGTTGGCCCTAGAACCCACCCTTGACATGTACTATGTGTGTGCCTGTGGACAAGTGACTCCACCTCTCTGGGCCTCAGTTTTCTCATCTGTAAAATGGTATTGGACCAGATGATCCCTGAGGTCCCTGGACAACTGTGTGCCTGAGACCAGCTGCTGCAGGGGTGGCTATGGCGAGAAAGAGGAGGGCCTGGGCGGGAGGGTGTGGACAGACAGTGGGGCTGCTTTCCTAAAGACTGTCTCCCATCCTGCCCAACCTCCAGGCTTCCTGCATACTGGGCCAGTAGGCCCTGAGACAAGTCCTGGGTCAGGACCTCAGTCAGTTGGGGCACCTAACTAACAGTCTGAAAGTATGGCTTTGACTAGAGACAGAGAGAAGGCAGGAAACCAATGCCTCCAGACTCTGAGGGCTGCCTTCCAGTCTCAGCTCTTCCCATTTGAGCATGGACAGGCCAGTTAGCCAGTTAGAATGAGGGGCTCAGTGAGTCCCGAAGCTGTGGAGCACCTACTGTGTGCCTATCACTGTGCTAAGCCCTGGGGGCTCCAGCTGGAGCACCTCTGAAGGCCCTTCCTCCTGTGGCCAGCTGCCTCCTCTGCAGCTGTGATCCCTTGGCTCTTAGCAGGCTTTCCAGCCAGGGGAGTAATTGGGGTTAAATCCTGATGGGGTGTGATCTTGGCCTTTGCAGTTTCAGCAGGATTTCACTTGGCCTTCTGTGAAGAAGAGACACATTCATGGTCTGGGTGCAGGAGGGGGAGGAGGGGGCTGGACTGGGAATAGGAAGGTGTGGATTGAGGGGAGAGAAAATGACCTGGCAGCTCTGAGTAGGGCCTGGGGATGCTGGCATGAATCTGGAGGAAGCCTGGACCACAGGAAGGAGGGAAGCAGGACTGGAAAGCAGGGTCAAACAAGCAGGGCCAGACAGGCAGGACTGGACCAGGGTGGGCTGGACAGGCAGGGCTGGACACATAGGGCCAGACAGGCAGAGCTGGACCAGGGTGGACCGGATAGGCAGGGCTGGACAGGCAGGGCCAAACAAGCAGGGCCAGACTGGACAGGGCTGGACTGAACAGGCAGCACCAGACAGGCAGGGCAGGGCTGGACAGACAGGGCCGAACAAGCAGGGCCAGACTGGACAGGGCCGCATTGGACAGAAGTGCCAGACTGGACAGGCAGGGCTGGACAGACAAGGTCAGATAGGACAGATGGGGCTGAACACATAGGGCTGGACAGGCAGGGCCAGACAGGCAGGGCCGAACAAGCAGGGCTAGACAAACAGGGCCGGATTGGACAGACAGGGCCAGATTGGACAGACAGGGCCAGATTGGACAGGCAGGGCTGAATTGGACAGACGGGGCCAGATTGGACAGACAGGGCCAGACAGGTAGGGCTGGACAAGCAGGGCCAGACAAACAGGGCCGGATTGGACAGATAGGGCTGGATTGGACAGACAGGGCCAGTTGGACAGGCAGGGCCAGATTGGACAGTCAGGGCTGGACAGACAGGGTTGGATAGGACAGACAGGGCTGAACACAGATGGCTGGACAGGCAGGGCCAAACAAGCAGGGCTAGACTGGACAGGGCCGCATTGGACAGAAGTGCCAGACTGGACAGGCAGGGCTGGACAGACAAGGTCAGATAGGACAGATGGGGCTGAACACATAGGGCTGGACAGGCAGGGCCAGACAGGCAGGGCCGAACAAGCAGGGCTAGACAAACAGGGCCAGATCGGACAGACAGGGCCAGATTGGACAGGCAGGGCTGAATTGGACAGACAGGGCCAGATTGGACAGACAGGGCCAGACAGGTAGGGCTGGACAAGCAGGACCAGACAAACAGGGCCGGATTGGACAGACAGGGCCAGATTGGACAGGCAGGGCTGGACACATAGAGCCAAACAATCGGGGCTGGAGTGGACAGGACCAGACCAGACAGACAGCATTGGGTAGGCCGGGCTAGACCGGACAAGGCCAGATTGGACAGGCAGGGCCAGACAAACAGGGCTGAATTGGACAGACAGGGCCAGATTGGATAGGCAGGGCTGGACACATAGGACCAAACCAGACAGGCAGTGTTGGGCAGGCCAGGCTGGACAGATAGGGCCAGACAGGCAAGGCTGGAGCAGGGAGGGCTAGCTTTAATTTAGCCTGTCTATTGACACCAGGTATTCCTTGGGGGAAGGAGGAGGGGAGAGATTGAAGACCATAACACATAGTAGGTGCTTAGTACTCTCTGACTGACTTCACCCACTAGGTGCTCCTTGTGTGGTGGGATTTGAAGACCCTGTCTCCTGACAGAGCGTCCCTGGGATCACAGGCTTCAGAGCTGTAAGGGACTCTGCTTATAACTCAGTGCCTTTGACACAGAAAGTGCTTGAGAGACGTATGCTGGTTAATTGACTCTCTAGGACACCTCCTCCATTTCAGAGATGACAGAAATGACTTGGCCCAGGGCACATGGCTATCAGGTCAGAATCCCATAGAAAGGGGTCTAAACATGCAGCCTCCCTCTGATGGAAAGCTCACTACCTCCCGAGGCAGCCTCAAGCCAAAACCGCTTGGATTGGGTGGCAGGGGAGACCTGAATTCAGCTCCTCAGATGCCATATCCAGAGTTCTGGGCACTCAGCAGCCCTGGGGAAGAGACTCTGCAATTCAGGGGTTTGAGCCCTAGACAGGGCTCTGGGGTAGGCAGAGGGAGTTCTCTGGCAGGCCTGGCTCTGAGCCTTCCCCATGGGCTTCTTCCATTGGCTCCACTGGCCACTCTTGGCCCTGACTGATTTTTTTACTCTTTTGCCCAGACATGTGCTTTCATTGGTGTAGGGAAGTCCCAGTGAGGAAGGGCCCTCTACTGATGCAAATCTCTGCCGCTCTGCAGTTGAGTGGTTTTGAAAGTGGCCTTCAGACACTTCCCCGGGAGGGGAAGCAGGCTCTGAATTAGGGTCTTCTTGCACCTGACTTTCTGCCCACTCGGTAACATGGGCTCTCTCCTCAGATGCCATGTTCATTAAGAGCACCTGTGTGCAGAGCCCATCAGTGGCAAGTGTGCCTCATATGGGGCACAAAGTCCTGGCCTTGCCCCTGAGCAGAATCCCAGACCTGGCAGAGGCCCCCAGCCAGAATCCCTTCTACAGCTGGCCAGTGTCTGGAGACCTCCCAGGTCGGGGAACATCCCCTGTTCCTGCAGTGGCCCATCCCACCTGTGGGTATCTCTCATTGTAAGGGACAATGACAACCATGTGGGAAGTGCCTCAGGACTGGCAAGGTGTCATTTCCTTTGACCCTGAGAGATAGGTGCTAGTTCTTATCATCATGGGGACAGCTAGGGGGTGCCATAGTGTGCAGAACACTGGGCCTGGAGTCTGGAAGATCTGAGTTCAAATCTAGCCTCAGACACTTCCTAGCTGTGTGACCCTGGGCAAGTCACTTCACCTTGTTGGCTTCAGTTTCCATATCTGTAAAATGTGCTGGAGAAGGAAATGGCAAACCACCTCAGTATCTGCCAAGAAAACCCCAAATGGTGTCATGAAGAGTCAGATGTGACTGAAACTACCAAACACCCTCATTATCTTCACCCCCTTTTTACAGCTGAGGACACTGAGGCTGAAGGTCATGCAGACCATGTGAGAGGCCAGTTCTCTAGCCCCCTGGCACCAGGCTGCCGAGGTTTTCCTAAGCTCTGACCTGATCCTGGTTCTGCCCCAAGGATGGGTGGGTGCATCTTCACCAGCCCAGCCCTTCTGTACAGACAGCCACAGGCCCCCAGTCTTTTCTCCACCAAATCCTTGCTGTCCAGGAGGATGACCAGAGCCTCAGGTCCAGGGACTGTGTTCGCTGGGAGAGGATATTTAATAAGGGGAGTCACTGATGTGGCCGGAGAGGTGCTGAGCAAAGGTTTTCTGAGGTTTGGTCCTGAGGAGGGAGGATGTACTGGCTGCCTGTCTGGAAGAGGTGTTGGGCTGAGCAGCCTGTTAGCAGGCACGGATGAACAAAGATGGGGGGGGCTGTTGGGCTCCAGGACTGTGCTGGAGAGGGTGGGGGTGCTGCTGTTTGGACAGAGCATAGAGCATGTACAGGGCATGAATGTGGGAGAAGGTTGCAGAGGGAGGTTGGTTACAAAGAGGGAGACAGGTTACAAAGAGCCTTGAATGCCAGACTCAGCCAGACCTTGGCTCCAGAGCAGTTCTCCACAGATTTCAGGAGGGCCAGGAACTTGGATGGAAGAGGACATCTTGATTTTCACTGGCTTTCCATCTCCTTTGTAATCCTCTAGACTTTGTCTTGGGCATTGAATGATGCTCTTCTGAGAAGGGCCATGGCTTTGCCAGACTGCCAGGGGTAGCCCTGAGCTAGAGGCCATGGGGACCTGCTCAGGGAACCAGAAGAGAGGTGTCCTAGACTCAGATCGGAGAACTGTGTGTTTGCTTGGGAGCGAGTGTGTGTGTGTGCACATGTGTGTGCATGATGTGTTGGCTCTTTTGGTATCTCAGATGGTGCAGCTGGAAGGGAGAGGGTCCTCCCTTGGCTTTCTGGAGGGGAGTTTCTGGTTCAGCCTTTCTGCCTAAGCCGGACACCCAATGTACAGAATGGGAGTGTGGGGCTTCTCCAGCACCCACGGATGCCGAGAGAGCCAAGGAACCCCTCTGGCATTCAGGGACATGGGGTGGGGGGAGGGGGTCCCCTGGGGGCTGCTGTAGTGGACCGTAGCACCCTTCTTCATGAGCCCCATCCTTCTGTGCCCTGGGATCCTTCTCCCCTCAGCATGGGGTGGCTCAGCCTCCCTGGCCGGGCAGCATAAACTCACTGCCAGCTGCCTGTGGTTTCTGGCACTAACCCAGCCCTGTCTGTTCACACAAGGAGGCCGATTCTTGCCTGTGGCCTAGTGTTTGGGGCAGAGGGTTGGGGGTGGGAGCAAGGCCATGTATGCAGCTCCCCGCAGCCGGCTCTAAGGTGGGACAGACGTGCCCCCTCCCCTCCACCCCATGCCCCAACCGTGTGTAGCCACAAGCGGCAGAGGTCAACTCCCCATGCCTCCTCTCTGTAGGCCCTCAGCCCGGCACACTGAGGAGGCCCCTTTGGCTGGAATATGGGATGAGCAAACCCTCTGCCAAAGGAAGGGGGAGTTGTGAATGGACTGAGGTCAGCCTGGAGGGAGGTCTCTCCCAGAGTGCCCAGGGAGTCAGTCCTTGGCCCTGGGCGCCTTAGCACTTTTCTCAATGACTTAGATGAAGGCATTGATGGAGGGCAGGTCACATATGCGATGATCCACAGCTGGGAGAGACCACTAAAACACTGGACCAAAGTTAAGAGCCAGAAGGTTCTGGCCAGACTTGGGCCAAGTCAGATAAGATAAAGCTTGATACAGATAAAAAGTCCAGCACTTGTGCTTAGGATAGGCTGGGAGAGGTGGGGCTAGCTGGGAGTCTGGGTGAAAAGGAGCTTGGGGTCTCAGTCACCAAGTCTGTCAAGTGCCCAGATCTGGTCTGGCTGTACTCTGAGGAAAAGCAGAATCATGTTGGTGGGAAGGACTGTCTAGTGGATGGAGCCCATGTGTGAGCAGGGGTCCCCCCGACATTTGGTCACCTAGGCTTTGCTGGGAGATGTCCAGTAATGGGAAACTCCCTTCCCTCCTCTTGAGGCAACTCATTCCAAAACTGGAGCAGAGTGGGTTGTTTGGAATTTCCATCATCTATTGATCTGAAGTCGGCCTTCCTGGAAATCCTCCTGTCGTTCCTGGCTCTGCCCTCTGAGGCCAAGCGGGACAAAGCTAACTCCTCTATCCTGAGAGATAGTCCCCCTGCCAAGTCTTGGGCCTGAGAACTGCATGAGACCTTAGCAGTCATTTAGTCCACAATGGGGAAACTGAGGAAACAGGGGCGTCCCCAAGGTCATATGGCTCCTGTGCCCTAGGACCCCCCAGTCTGATTGAAGAGATGAGGCTTTGTGCATTTGGGTCATGGGAAGATGGATGGGGAAGGACAGTGTGTGACCAAGGGCAGGGCTTATGGGATACGGGATGACCACAGGAGGGAATAGGGAGATGATGGTCAGGACCAGGCTCAGGGAGGAGGGGGCTGGGGCTTTGTTGGAGCAGGGCACAGGGCCAAGGTGATGGGCAGTCTGGTGCCTGATCCTGATGCCACGGGATAGCCATCAAGAGAGAATAATAAAGCCATCCACAGGGTGTCTCAGCCTGGGCAAAGTGTGTTTCAGGCATCCTCCTTTGGCCCTCGAGACAAGGCCTTCAGAAACCTGGGGCTTAGAAGGTGGAGTGAGTTGTCCATGGTCCTGGGGAGGACCAGCAGGTCGCTGATGGAGACACCTGGGCCGCTTGGCGTGGTTTGGTGAGAAGGACCCTGTCACTGGAGCTGAAGGGCCAGGGCTCCAGGATGCTAAGAACACTCTCCCCTTCTCTGGCTTCAGTGTCCTTCCTCTGTAAAAGAGGGGTGGGCCTGGGTTTGGGTGGGGGAGGGCACTGGCTTCCTTGCAGACCTCAGTCCTGTGATCGGAGGGGATAGGCCATCTGCTCACAGAACACAAAGATTGGGCCTGGGGGTGACTGGGAGGCTGCAGAGTGACCTTGTACCCAGCAACTCCCCCTCATCCTTTGGGGTGAGTTGGAGCAGACCCTGCCTCTCAAACCAGTCTTGCCATCCCAGGCTCCTAGGGCAGTGCCCAGAGCCTAGCCTAAGTCTTTACAGCCATCAGCTATGGTCATGATTGCTGGGCTCCAGGCCCATCTGCTCCATCCATCCTCCTATGAAAAGGCTCCCTGTTTTGGGGAGTTTGCTCCCCCATCCTTGTCCCCCAACTGGCCTAGCCTGAGCCAGCCTTTGGGCAGGGTCCAGGAGCCCTGCCTCCTGCCCTAGGTTGCCCATGGGCTCTACCCAGGAGCCTCCCACTTTGTGGGTCACAGTTGGGTCAGGGAAGAGACAGGAAGGGAGGGGTCTGATATTAAAGAGGAGTAGCTACAGCCCAGGGGGATGGAATAGCTCCAGCTGGGAGGGCAGTCAGTTCTTCTATGGGAACCTTCTCTAGGAGAGGCACAGTCTGTCCGGGGACCCTTAGAACAGAGGATGTCAGGGCTGGGAGGGGCCTTGGAATAAAGAAAGATGAAGTTGGGAGGGATCTTGGAAATCCATGACTGTTTTCCAGATGAGGAAACTAATAGAAGTGACTGACCCCTGCCCCATTGGGACCCTTGCTCCATCTGTCCTCTCCCTGGCCTCCTCTCAGCACAGGAATCCCCTTAACAACACTCCTGGTCATCCAGTCTCTTCCAGCCATTGAACGCTGTTGGGTCCACTGCTGGACAGCACCAACAGTTTCTTCTGCCTTCTGGGGCCAATGGGAGCAAAGCTAATCCCTTACTTGAAGACCATGATCATGGCCTTCCTGAGTCTGTTTATCTCCAGTCTCAGTATCCTCGGCTTCTCCAACATCTACTCAGAAGGCCTGGTCTTTGGTCCTCCCCCATTCTGGTCATGGACATAATCTAGGTCACCAATGATTTTCTTAAAACGTGGCACCCAGAGCCCCATGTGAGCCCTAGACCCCAGATGTCAGCCAAGGACAGTGGGAAGATCTCTCCTTCTGGACCCTAGATTTCTATTCATGCGGCTTAAGATCAAGTTACTTTGTTTGGAAGTGATGTCCCATTGTTGGCATAGGCTGGAGCTTGCTGTCCACTTAGACTCGTGGATCGTCTTCACACAAACTTGTGTCTTTATACCCTCCCTTCACTGTATTTAGTGTTTGCCAAAGGTTCCTGCCCTCAAGGAGCTTGCAGGGTAGCTGATGTGACTCAGAAATGAAGCAATGTAAGGCAAACTAGGCTCAGTGCCAAGTATCTGAGTTATGTATATATATATATGAACTTTGAGGGCTTGTCCAAAGTCACAGGTAGGAAATGAAGGTAGAATTAGAACCTGGGTCCTCTGACTCCATAGCCAAGGATCTTTCTATAGGAATGTAGGACAGTGAGAGGGAGAGGTGGAAAATGGGGGAGGGAGGAGAGAGAGAGAGAGAGAGAGAGAAAGAGAGAGAGAGAGAGAGAGAAAGAGAGAGAGGAGAGAGAGGAAAGAGAGAGAGGAGAGAGAGAGAAGAGGGGAGAGACAAAAGAGGAGTGGAGGGGAGAAGAGGGGAGGGAGGGAAGAGAGAGTGAGAGAGACAGAGAGCACCAGCCAGAGCCCAATACAAGGTAAGACCTTAGAGGGCAGGGACAATTTCCCCTTGTTTCTGTATCCCGTTATACTTTTTGCGTATGGGGGGAGGCTCAGGACTTGTAATTTTTAATCTATGCAGAGGAACTCTCAGTGTGGAAAATCCTTCCACTGTTGAGGCTTAGCAGTTAGAGTCTCAGTAGTAGTCTGTGGGCACTGAGACATCAATGCCACACCCAGGGTCATTCAATGAGTGTGAATCAGAGGCAAGACTTGAACTCAGATCTTCCTCCACAATGGGTACCCTGTCTGCTCCTATCTACCGCTGCTTTGTACACAGCAGATGCTTAATAAATGCTTACTGAGCTGAATCCCAGGGGGCTGGAGTGGTGGGTAACATTCTGTAGCACTGAGGGTGTAGGACTTTGGCAGGAGGGCCTTGAAGGTTCCTACTTCAGGGTTTTAGAAGGTTGTGGAGGGAAATCCAGAGCTGGAGCTCAGCAGGAAGATGGAGGTAGGGTGTGACCATTGAGGGAGGCATGTGCAAAGAGGTGATCTCTGAGCCTAGGGGAGTCTTCAAGGGAGGACAGCACACAGGGAGAGGGAAAAAACCATACTCAGGAGGGTGAGGATGAAGGAAGATACATGGGGGTCTTAGTGCATTTCAAATTCAGTCTGAGTCAGCCGTGGGATGGAGCAGCCTTAAAAAGACCAGTCCCATCATTGCAAACCTAAGAAATGATGAGCAGTAGAGAGGTGATGGGACCACAGCACTCTGTCCAGGTCCTACCACACCTGGAGTGCTGAGCTCAATACTGGGTGCCACATTTTGGGAAAGACATTTTAGGGGACCCTGGGCAAGGGGATAACTTCTTATTGTGACCCTAGACAACTCTCAAAGACTAATGACGGACTAGAGAAAGCCCAGAGTTGGTGATCAGAATGGCAAAGTATCTCTCATTGAAGGAACTGGGGAGAGTTAGCCTGGAGAGAAGATTTAGTGGTAGCTGTCTTTAAGGATCTAAAGGGGCTCTCGTTGTCATATGGAAGAGGGATCAACCTTGGTCTCCTTGGCCCCAGAGGGCAGAACCTAGGAAAATGGGCAGAGGGGCAGATTGAGGTTTGGTATAAGGGAAAACAACCAGAATGGTTTAAGTGGAACCAGCTGGCTGGGTGCAGTGAGCCTCCCATCACTGAAAATATTCAAGTAAACTTGGCCATTTGATTAGAGAGGATTCCTGGGAGGTAGCCATGGGAGTAGAGGGGCTCTGAGTGTCTTCATGCACTGGGAATCTGTAACAGGGTGGGGTACTGTAACACTCGAAGCATCATGAGTGTGCAGCATTGCACTCTAGGAATATTCCAGAAGCCCCAGGGAGCATGTCCAGTGATCTGAAAGGGTTGGCTGATGCCCCTCTGCAGCTGGATAGCAGCCCCTGGATCAGGGATGGGGATCACTGGGTTTCCATCCTGTGATTTGGGGCCAGTCTCCCACCTTCTTTCTAGTGGCAGCATCCAGATTCCAGGAGCGCCCACCCCCCCCCCGCTAGTCCCTCACCAGAGAAGAGAGCTATGTCCTTTTGCTATTTAGATGAGGGGCTTCCCAGGATGCCCACTTACCCTTAGTGACATTCCAGGTATGCCTTTGGCAGGAGGAGGCATCTCGGAGCTGGGGTTAGCTCTCTGTGGGGGGACCTGTTCCACTGAGCAGCAAGGCAGCCAGAATAGGAACTAGCTGGTGGTGATTGGTGGGGGTCCTCCCATTAAAAAACCAGCTAAGGGACCGTCCTGTGCAGCTTCCCACTCCCCACCCTAGCCTAGCAGCCCCTCTGGGTAGCCAGCCATGGGTGAGATGATGCAGGCTTCCTGCCTTTGATGGATAGTGCTGGCTTCTCAAACCAGACGTGGGCTCTTCTGGTTTTGCCTTTCCCCAAGCCCTCCCTCCTTTCTCAGACCCCCTTCCCCTCCCCGTCCTTAGCCCTTTCCTCCTTCATCTCGTGACTCCCTCCCCTTTCTTCTTCCCCTCTCCCGGCTCCCTTCTTCCCCACCCCCAATTCCTCTCCCTTTTTCTCCTTCCTGGCAGAAGCCGGGTTGTTTTTCTGAGAGGTTTGTAGTGTATACTGGAAAGTTCTGGGTGGATGTTTCCATTTGCTCCACTGATCTCCTCTTCCAGCCCTGGGGGTGCTTGGAGGGGGCTCTTCCCTCATCCACTCCACCCCTCCTCCCCACCTGGCTGCCCCCCACCAGGTCTGGCAAGCCTCTGTGCCTCAAGCTGAGCTATGGGGGACAGGGAGGGAAGGATGGAAGTGAGCCTCAGATGGGTGGGTGGGGAACTGAAGTGGTTTAGACCACCTAGGACGGGCTGCTTCCCTGCCTCAGTATCCCCTCAGTGCAAAATGGACTGAGAGCTCCTGCCTTTCTGGGTAACGTTCTAAATGTGCAAGGGGTGCCGCTGGCGTCATGAAAGATGCCTTGTCTTCCTTCCCCCCAACCTCTCCCTGCTTGGCGCACCCCAGCCAGGAGGCCACCTGGGCCCAGACTCAGGGAACAGACGGTCGCTGTTCAGAGCCCGCTCAGGCCCGGGGCACGGAAAATCGGGGCGGGCTGGGGTGCGCTCAATGGAGCTTTCTTCTGGGCCATCCCCCTCCCCATTCCCCCGCCGGCCCTGTGTAAACAGGGGAGCTGGGCGGGGGCCAGGGCCTCTTTCCCAGCACCCCCCCCCCCCCCCCCCCGGACACTGTGGCCAGGGCGTTCATGGCTCTGGGGGCGGGGGAGGGAGGCGGGGTGGCCGCGGCTTCTGAGACGTCGCCCAGTCTGTTTCCAGAGGAAGTTTCCGTCGGGTCTGGAGCCCAGAGCAGTGTCTGGGGAGGCGGGGGCTGGGAGAGTGTGGTCACCTTCAGCCCCTCCCCCCGCCCGCACCCCAGCCTCGTTCCACCCCCATCCCCCCTTCCCTGCCCCTCCTGATCCATCTAGGCCACCTCCTCCCTCCCCCCACTGCAGCTCGCCTTGTCTCCAAGGTCTAGGCCAAGGCCAAGGGGAGGGCTTGTTAATGGGGGAGTGGGAGCTGAGGCCCTGGGCCCAGTGGGGTGCAATTGAGAGAAAACTCAGAACACGGACTGTCTGAGATCCAAAGGAGACTTAGAACAAAGAGCTGACTGTGAGCCACGGGAGGGCCCCTAAGAACATTCAGTGTCAGGGTTGGGAGGGGCCTGAGAACAGGGAATGTCAGAGCTGTAGGGAGCATGGAATGTGGAATGTCAGAGCTGGAGGAAGCTTGGGACAGAGAATATCAGAGCTGGGAGGGTCCTTAGAACAGGGAATATCAGAAGTGGGAGGGGCCTGAGAACAGGGAATGTCAGAGCTGGAAGGGCCTTAGAACAGGGGATAATGTCAGAGCTGGAGGGAGCTTAGAACAGGGGATAATATCAGAGCTGGAGGGAGCTTAGAACAGGGAATGTCAGAGCTGGGAGGGAGCTTAGAACAGGGAATGTCAGAGCTGGAGGGAGCTTAGAACAGGGGATAATGTCAGAGCTGGAGGGAGCTTAGAACAGGGAATGTCAGAGCTGGGAGGGAGCTTAGAACAGGGAATGTCAGAGCTGGGAGGGAGCTTAGAACAGGGAAT
>CM053587.1:349303746-349320201 GCA_028646515.1 Pseudochirops corinnae
TCAGAGCTGGAGGGAGCTTAGAACAGGGAATGTCAGAGCTGGGAGGGAGCTTAGAACAGGGAATGTCAGAGCTGGAGGGAGCTTAGAACAGGGAATGTCAGAGCTGGAGGGAGCTTAGAACAGGGAATGTCAGAGCTGGAGGGAGTTTGGAATGTGGAATTTCAGAGCTAGATGGAGCTTAGAACAGGGAATGTCAGAGCTAGAGGGAGCTTGTAGATAATCTCTAGCCTTTCCGTTTCAGAGAGGATTCTGAGGCCAGTGGGGGTCAGTGAGGGTGCCCTAGGAGTTAGTGTCAGAGCTGGGCTTAGAACCCAGACTTTCTGGCTTTCTAGCCCAGGCCTCTCTCTCCATGCACTTGAGTATTTTCTTGGTCTCCCTTTTTCTGTCCTTCCCATCTCCCTCCTTGAGCCCAGGGTCTCCAGGAATTTCCCATCCCTCTAGATCAGTGGTTCTCAACCTGTGGCTCGTGACCCCTTTGGGATCTAATGACTCTTTCACAGGGGTCACCTAAGACCATCAGAAAGCACATATTTCTGATGGTCTTAGGAACTTCCTCTATCCGTCCCCAGGTGGGTCCACCCACATGCAGACGCCCACATATGAGTATTAAAGAGTCACTACATTAGGAAGGTTGAGAACCACTGCTTTGGATCATAGAAACTCCAGCAATAATGAGCATCCAGGTGCAGATGGATGTTGGGGGGAGGGCATCGCCAGGCCAGAAGCCCATAAGCTCTGGTTTCAGTTTCCCTCCTTCCCCCACAGCCATGGAAAGAAGAATCAGGGAGACCCAGACTGGAATCCTGGCTCTGCAGCCCTTCCTCCTTCTGGGCCTCGGTTTCCTCCACTGTGAAATGAGGGGGGTGGACAAGATGGCTTCTGAGGGCTCTGCTAGCTCTAGAACCATGCTCCAGCTCTGTGGGGATCCAGAGAGGAGCCCCTGCCCCCAGAAACACCCAAAGACACGCAGGTACATGTGTATGCACACATGCAATACATATGTACACACAAGGCATCCACACTCACAGATAGGTGCACACACAAACACACATGCACACACACTCACATGGGTACACATACATGCACTCACACACACATGCACTCACACACACTCACACTCTCACATTCACACGTCTCACACACATACACATTCACACACACTTAAACACACTCATGTATACACACTCACACAGATATATACAGTCTCACCCACATTCACACACATACACACTTACACATGCACTTATACACACATGCACACACACACTCAGACGCAATTACACACACTCTCACACACTCAGACACACATACAGATACACACGCACAGAAACACACACTCAGACACACATACAGATACACACACTCACAGACACACAATTACACACACTCACACATAGTCATACACAGACACACTCATATGCACACACACAGTCTCACCCAGACACACATTCACACACACACACACACACACACACACACACACACACACACAGAGGCAGTTCCATTTCCAGGTCTGTCTCCAGAGCCAGTGGGACCAGAAGGAGGTGCCCGCCTGCGGTCCTGTGCCACCCCCTCGTGGTGGGTGGCAGCACTGCTGCCGCGCAGCCTGAATTAGCTCCTTGTCGGTGCCTTTGGCCCTGGGAAGGAGGGGCGGGAGTGGCCGCCCCAATCAGAAGCCTGAGCCCAGCCCAGGCCTCTTTCCTTAAAGGGGCTTAGAAGCTCTGGGATCAAACTCAGGCCCTCCCTGGGGCTCAGGCTGGAAACTGTATTAGCCATGCTCAGGGTCGGCTCTCATTTTACAGCTGGGGAAACTGAGGCCAGGACAAAGGACAGGACCTGCTGGAGGTCACCTGGGCCACATAATCAGTCGCTGAGCTGGAATTGAGCCCAAGTCTCCTAATTCCAAATGAAGAGCTTCGAATGGCCCTGGAGACCGAGCTCCAGTCCTGTCCTTGGCACCAGCTTCTGTGCCAGGCCTGTAGGCGAGCCTGTTTGCCCCTAGCAAAGTGTCCTTCGGAGACAGCTGGATGGGGCTGAGGGCCCTTCCTGGCCCCTGCCTGGGCTGTGGCAGGCCATGTTAATAAGAATCACAAATGGCTAGGAATTGCCCTTCAAGGTTCTCCAGGCGCTTCACATCTGTTACCTTATTGAACCCTAACAATGACCCAGGGAGGTAGGCTATCCCCATCTTACAGGTGAGGAAACTGAGGCAAGTGACTTGTCCAGGGTCACACAGCTGGTTGGTTTGAGGCTGGATTCAAATCCAGACCTTCACGATTCTATCACTATCACCTTCCTACTTTGACCAATTCCCCATGCCTCAGTTTCTTCTTCTGAAAAAAGGAGGAGTTGAGCCAGGTGGATTGTAATTCTGTCTGAACCTCCTCCTGCTTCCAGCCCGGCCCCGATGTGGCAAGAGGTGGGGATGGCGCCACATAGCTGCTGCCGCCTTGGTCCCCCAGGTTCTCGGCCACTTGGGTCCTTCCCCAGCAGAGGTCATGGAGTGGCCTGGGCACTGGGGGCAGATTTAGAGAAGGGAAGAAGGAGCTCGCCTCTCTCCCCCCAGGGAGATGGGGAGGTCTCAGCTCCGGGCTGCCCAGGAGCCCCGCTACATGGAGGGCCCCACCTCCCCCCATCCCCCAAAGCACATTGGAGCTGCCGGTGTCAACTGGACTGGGCTGGATTGGGAATCAGGAGAGACCAGCATTTCCTAGCTGTGTGACCTTGGGAAAGTCAGCTAACCTCTCTGACCCTCCGTTTCCTCATCTGGTGAGTTGCTTGAAAAGTGCTTTGTGAGCTGTGAAGCCTTGTTAGAACAGCAGGTCACTTGGCTCTAGGGAGCCCTGCTTTTCAGGGAGAAAACTGGGGCTGGGAAGAGGGAAAGCCCCTTGCCCCAGGTGATGTAGGCAGCAGAGCTGGCCCTCCCACAGGACCATTCCTAGAATGCCCCTTCTGCCCTGTACCCCTGCTTCCCAGGGCCAGCTCCCTGCCACCCCTGAGTCGTCACACAGAACCTCAGAGCTGGAAGTCACCACAGACATCATTCAGCCCATTTCCTTCACTTTACAGAGCAGACTGAGGCCCAGAGAAGGCTAGTGCTGCTACACCGGGAGGGTGCCAAGCCCATCCCCTCACCCCCAAGCCCCCAGCCCCCCCAACCCCAGCCCCCAGCACCTGGTGACCCGGCTCCAGCTCTGGCTCCGTGTATCAGGTGGAGTCCCATCAGCTCCTGCCCCCTGATATCCCTCTCTGGTCTCCATGTCTCGTGGCCGCCCCCTGTGCCTGCCCAGGGAGAAGAAGGCCTGGGATGTTTTCAGTCTTTTAGGGGACTCAGTCCTCATCCCTTCCTCCTAAGTTGCTGGGTAACATGGTTTCCTAGCAACCCCTGGTGGTAGGAGGCGATGGGGAGGGGAGCAGCTGGGCTGGGATCATTAATAGAGGACGTGGGCAGGCTAGGGAGAAGAGCCACGGGGTGGGGTGGGGGGGGTGCCTGGAAGGGGGAGAGGCCGCAAGACAGGCGGGCCAATGGACAGGACCCGGGCCCTTCCACTGGGGGTCCTGTCTCTGACATCTGGGGTGGCCAGGCCCCCAGACCCTCCTGAGCAAAAGGGAGACAGCCCGGGAGCCAATTGCTCAGCCTTTCCTGAGGCTGGAACGACGTGAGAGGAGGCCCAAGTGGGCAGGCTCAGCCTGGACCAGATCTAAAGCATGGGAGGGTGTGGAGGGGCACATAGCAAGCTGTATGCCAGGCACCGTACCAAGTACTGGGAAAGGTAAGGGGTGGTCCCCGCTCCCCAGGAGGCCCCAGGCCCAGACAGGATGGACTGGATGCGATCAACAGGAGGGAGGCCCTAGGATTATGGAAGATCAGGAAAAGTCTTTCATAAAAGGGGGACTCTGGAGAAAACCGGGAGGCCCAGATGAGGAGGGAGAGTGTTTTAGGCCTGGGACACAGCCAGAGATGACGCCTGGAGTCGGGAGATGAGGAGCAGCCAGGGGCTGTGTCGCTGGAGTGGGGCAGAAGGGGGCAGAGAGGTTCCAGGCTTTAAGAGACAAACTTCATGTTTAGTCCTGGTGGCAATGGGAGGCCAGGGGACTTTAGTGAATAGGATGTGGGACATGTCGGGGAGGATGGAGGGTGGTTGGAGCCCAGCAGACCCCCCAGCAGCTGCTGCCATTGTCTAGGCGCGATGTGATGGGGCTGCACCAGAGGGTGGCCCAGGAAGGAGGGGGTGTAGGCAAGAAATGGCGCACAGGGAAAAGTAGCAGAACTGGCAACAGCTTGGACGTGGGGGGGTGAGAGAGTGAGGAGCCCAGGATGGCAGCGGAGGGCGGGGGAGGGGGGGAAGGCGGTGCCCAGACAATAATAGAAAAGTTCAGACAACAGGGAGGTTGGGGGAAAGATATCCAGACCAGTTTTGGTCGTGTTGATTCAGTTGGATATGTCCAACAGGCCACTGGAAAATGGGACTGGAGGTTCAGAGAGAGGTTAGGGCTGGACTGGACACTCATAGCATGGAGATATTGATTGAATCTATGGGAGCTGATGAGATCACCAAGCAAAAAAAAAACCAGCGTTAAGGAAGAAGAGGACAGGGCCTGGGGACACAGCCTGGATGCATAGTGTGATCTGAACAGCAAAGAAGACAGAGAAGGGGAGGTCAGAGGGGTAGGAGGAGAACAGAGAGACAAGAGAGACAAAGAGAGAGACAGAGAGAGAGACAGAGAGAGAGACAGAGACAGAGAGAGACAGAGAGGAGAGAGAGAGAGAGACAGAGACAGAAAGAGACAGAGAGACAGAGACAGAGAGGAGAGAGAGAAAGAGAGAGACAGAGACAGAGAGAGACAGAGACAGAGAGAAACTGAGACAAAGAGAGAGACAGAGAGAAAAAGAGAGAGACAGAGATAGACAGAGACAGAGATAGAGAGAGACAGAGACAGAGAGAGGACAGAGAAAGAGAGACAGAGACACACACACAAAGAGACACAGAGACATGTGGAGAGAGAGAGGAGAGGAAAGAGAGAAGACAGAGACAGAGAGAGACAGAGAGACAGAGATAGAGAGACAGAGAGGAGAGAGAGAAAGACAGAGACTGAGAGAGACAGAGAGAGAGACACAGAGAGACAGAGATAGAGAGAGAAAGAGAGAGAGAGACAGAGAGAGAGGGAGGGAGGGAGGGGGGAGAGAGGGGGAGAAAAAGAGAGACAGAGAGGGAGAGAGACAGACAGACAGAGACAGAGAGAGAGACAGAGAGGAGAGACAGAGAGAGACAGAAAGAGGGAAGGAGGGAGAGAGAGGGAGGGAGGGAGGGAGAGAGACAGACAGAGAGAGAGAGAGGGGAGAGAGAGAAGACAGAGAAAGAGAGACAGAGACACACACACAAAGACACAGAGACACACGTAGAGAGAGGAGAGGAAAGAGAGAAGACAGAGACAGAGAGAGACAGAGAGAGAGAGAGAAAGGAGGGAGGGAGAGAGAGGGAGAGAGACAGAGACAGAGGGAGGGAGGGAGAGAGGGAGGGAGGGGGGAGAGAAGGGGAGAAAGGGAGAGACAGAGACAGAGGGAGAGAGAGAGACAGACAGAGACAGAGAGAGACAGAGAGGAGAGAGAGACAGAGAGAGGGAGGGAGGGAGGGAGAGAGAGAGAGACAGACAGACAGAGACAGAGAGAGAGACGGGGGGAGGGAGAAGATAAAGAAAGAGACAGAGACACACATGGAGAGAGAGAGAGGGAGAGAGAGACAGAGAGAGACAGAGATAGAGAGAGAGAGGAGACAGAGAGACACATGGAGAGAGAGGAAAGGGGAGAGACAGACACATGTGGAGAGAGAAAGAGACGGGGGTGGGGGTCCTGGAGTAGAGAGAGGAGGGTACGGAGGAGAGGGATATCAGTACTTGCAAAGGCTATGGAGGGGTCAAGGGGAACGAGAATTTAGAACAGGGTCCTGGGTTTGGCGACTGAGGGCTCCCTTCTCTCCCTCCGGAGAGGACATTTGAGGGGGATGATGAGTTGGGAGCCAGGCTGCAGAGAGATAAGAAGTGGTGAGGGACATGAGGTAGTCTTTGAAGGATGTGCAAGATTAGGCCCTTCCCGGGGCCCTGTGAGATTACCTACATGGGGAGCCAGGATCTGAACTCAGGCCTCTGGATCCAATCAGTCTTTTTTAGGGTGAGGCTGTGGGTTACTGAGACTCTGATTTAGAGAATCTGTTGAGTCCATCCCCATGCCCCTTTCCCAGATAAGGAAACTGAGATGCATTAAGGGGAAAGGGCACTTGCGTGCTAAGTGGCAGAGCTGGGTCTGCGGGTGCTGCCCTGCCCCCAGAGCTGCCCTCTGTCCCCACCCCCCACAGCTGCGTCCTCTCCAGGAGATGAGACCTGCCCAAGGCCAGCCGGGCTGGTCATGTGCTGTCGCCCGCTCCTGGGGCCCTGGCTGTCCCACATCCAGCAGGCTCCTTTGGGCATGGGGGTGGGAGAGATAGGCAGCCTGAGAGCCAGCTCCCAGCTGTCAAGTGGGAGGGGAGCACATGGGCGGGCACTGGGGAGCCAGGCAGCCAGCCAGGGAAGGAGCGAGTGTGGCCGCGCGTGGCTGTGAGCCTGTCAGAGCTGCTGGCAGGCATGGACACCCTGGTTCTCCAGGACCACCTGGCCGAGCAGTTGCTGTCACCTCGGACCCAGGCCCAGAGGAGGCTCCCCAAACTGAAGGTAGTCAGACCTGGCCTCGGCCCTCAGGTTGGGAAGAGCCTGAGGAACCTGAGGAGGCTGGGTGAGGGCAGAGATGCAGCCGGGTAGTGGTGGGTTTGGTTCTGGGAGATCGGGCTCGCAATCATGGCTGTGCCCTCTCTGGTTCCCTGTTTGTCAAGGTTGGGATGGGGTGGGGGCTGGATTGCACGATCACTGAGATTTCCCCCCCCAGCCTATAACAGGTCATGGGGCTGTTCTGGGCAGGGGTAGGCCGGAGGAATATGTGGGTGTGTGTAGATGGGAGAGCAGGGATGTGTGTATGTGCCCATCCTGGCCTCTGTATATATGTGGGAAAGGGACTGCATCTCTGTCTCCAAGCTTCATTCATTCTGTGATCATGGAATGTAGGGCAACACTGAGTCTAAGCCCTTCAGTTTACAGAGTGGGAAACTGAGGCCTGGGGAGTGGAAGGGACACATGAAGGTCTGTGTGTGTCTCCTTGGACAGGAGTGGGTCCAGGAGGCCAGGCCCCAAGGTCCCAGGAGAATGGAGGGAGGGGTGCAGAGGCAGGGAAGCCTGAGCCCCTGCCTCTCTCCAAACCCCCAGCCCCCTGCCTCCAGCCTTGGCTGACCAGTCTTGCTGCCTCTGGCCCAGACTGCTCCTGGAAGGTGAGGCCTGGCTCATGAGGTGGAGGGTGCTGTGTAGGGTCTACAGATCAGGGGGGATGGAGCAATGGAGCAGGCCAGGAATGCTCCTGGGTGGGCACTGACCAGATGTGCCTCCCAAGCCCCCTCTCCAAGATCTCTGCCAGCTGAGTCAGTAATGCAATGGTGAGCCCCAGGCAGCCGTGGAGGCAGGCTGGATCTGGAGTCTGGGGTGCCTTGAATGACCCCGGGCACCACCTCGGCCCTCTGGGCCTCAGTTTCCTTCTCTGTAAGATAAGGGGCAGAGGGAGTCCGCTCCTATCTCAGGTCCCTTCCAGTTCTCAGATTCCTTTTGCTTCAATTTCTGGCTCAGTCCCAGCAGGGGAGGCTCAGTTTCCTTGGAAGAAGGAAGGTTATAGTCAGATAAGGAGGGGCATTCAATGCCAGCCCCAGAGGTTTGCATTTTAGTCCTTGGGGCAGTGGGACCACTGAACATTTCTGATCGAGTAGGGGCAGGCTCAAGCCAATGCCCTCAGCAGAGGATGTGGGTAGTTGTATGAAGGGTGAATAAGAGGCTGGAGGCAGGGAGACCTGAAGGAGGCTCGAGGCTGGCATTCCAGGCCAGAGATGGAGAGGGTCTGAGCAAGACCTGTGGCATCTGAGCAAAGGGACCAGAGGCTTGTTCATCATGTGCAGAGCACTTTGTATGACTTAAGAGCCCCGTGAATGCAGGCTTTGTACCTTTACAAGCTGTGTGTGTGTGTGTGTGTGTGTGTGTGTGACAGAAACAGAGACAGACAGAGATTCAGTCTGTTTCTGTCTGTGCCTCTGCATGTGTGAGTGGCTATCTGCATTTGTGGGCACATGGCCCCCAGCTAGGAGTCCCGGGTTTCTGTCCGTGTCAGTTTCTATGGGAACAAGGCTGCTGGGTGCTGCCCCAGGATTTATGGGCCCAGCGCTTGTGAGGGAATCTGCCCTTGGCTATCTCTGGTCTCCTCCTAGGGTTGGGGGTTGAGAGATGGGGGGGGGTCTGTCTGAGGGGTTCATCCCCTCTTCCCCCTGGCCCAGAGCTGGGGCTAATGCACTTAATAAATGTTAGATTCACTGCAGCGAGAGGGCAGGGGGGGGATGCCCTAACGCCCAAACCTTCCACCCACCACCTGCCATAGGGGACGCTGATTTGGTGCTCGGCACCCATGGGCTTCTGTGGATGGGAGGGAGAGATTGGGGCCATTCCTGGCCCCTAGAGGCCCCACCCCAACTAGGAAGGAGGTCAGGTGGGCCCCAGGGCGTCCCAGCAGGGGGGAGTCGGCTGTGGAGCCTAGCTCAGCTGGCCTCCTTTCTCTATATATAACTGTGTCCTGGCTTCTCCCACACAGAGCTGGTGCTGCAGGCTGGGACAGACAGTCTCCTGCCCACCAGTGCCGGGCAGCAGCTGCTCTCAGGAGTTGGGACACTTGGCAGCAAAGGGCTGAGTGCCCAGGAATATCCAGGCTGGGGGTGAAGGTCTGGCCTCTCCTGCTGCTGCTGCTCCCCCCTTGCCTTCCAGGGGTGGGCATCCCCCCAGACTCCGTGCCCAGCTCAAGGTGGGGGCTCATGTTAGCTTGGCATCCCAGCCGGGGTCTCTGGGCTCAGTCTGGTCATGGCCCTGTCCTTGAGTTCCAGCTTCCTGAGGATACTCATCCCCTCCATCCTCTGGGGCCCTCTGGCTTGGGAAGAGGGGGCTTTTCCTAGATTGGGAGCTCCCTGTGCCCTCCCAGCACATCTCAGCTGAACAAGCCTGAGCCCCTTCTGCCCACTCTTTCCTTGCTCTGGGAGGAGAGAGTGGATTGGCAGAACCAGGACCAGGGAATACCAGCCTCTCCCCATGTCTGTGGGGCTCTGAGAGGTGATTTTTTTTGTGTGTGGCAGATCACTGATTTCTCTCCCTCAGCCACAGCTCAGCGTAGAGCACTGGGGACACAGAGTAAAATGACTTGTCCAGGGTCACACAGCCAGCATGCATCAGAAGCAGGATGTGAGCCCAGGTGTCCTGGCTCTGGGGCAGGCCCTCTGTCCACTACTTCCAGATACTTGTCCTAAGGCTTAAGAGCTCACACTCATACAGGGCTCCCCAGAGTCTTAGCAGTGCTAAAGCTTAAAACACCATGAAGACTTTTTTGGGACACCCCATGTTAGTGGGGTGGATAGATAGCACCCTGGGCCTACAGTCAGGAAGACCTGAGTTCAAATCAGGCCTCAGTTGTGTGACTTTGGGCAAGTCACTTAAAGTGCCACCTGCCTTAGGTTCCCCATGTGTGAAATGGGAATCTTGGTAGCACTTCCTCCCCAGGGCTCCTGTGAGGACCAAAGGAGGTAACATCTGTTGAGAGAATCGCATTGAAGTATTCTGTAATTCAGGGTTTGCTTACGTTCTGGGTGACCCACTTTGTGAACTTCCTAGTGACAGGCACTGGTAAGGCTTCTCTCAGCACCAAGACTTTGGGGACGCCTCATACAAACATTGCCACGGAGCAACTGGGAGAGACTGACCATTAATCTTACTTTACAGATGAGGAAACTGAGTCCTAGTGAGGCACCGTGATGTGCCAGGGTCACCCAGGCCCATCTGACTCCACATATGTACACGTATGTGTCTGGCAGCATAGGCGCGACCCCCACATGCTCACACACCGCCCCTTCTGCTCTGCCCCTTCAGGACCATGACAAGCAGTACGTGGGCTTCGCCACCCTCCCCAACCAAGTCCACCGCAAGTCCGTGAAGAAGGGATTCGATTTCACGCTCATGGTTGCCGGTGAGCACTGCCCAGCCCGGCTGGTGCCGGCACCCCCTGATTTTAGGGGGCGCCTCCCTGGGGAACACGATGCACCCACGTTAGAATTCTGAAATGAGTCTCTAGTCCTGGCTCCTGGGGTGGGAAGCCAGCCCATCCTTGGCCCTCAGGGCCTTGGCGGTCTGACTGGTGGGGGTGGGTGGTCAGGGAGTACCCAGGCCAGAGGAGGAGGAGATACAAAGTATCAGCCAAGGCAGCCTGGGAGGCTCGCTCTGGCCCTGGGAGAGGGCGGTAGTTGGCAGGCTCATCTCGATCCTGTTCCCTCCCGGGCATCTCTGTGCTGCTGCCCTCCGCTGGGACCATGGGCCATCCCCTTGGGCATCTCTGGGCAGGGATCCAGCCCTTCAGGCCACAGTGAGGCCTCAGCCCTTTGTAACTGGGGTCTCCGTGCTGTGTGTTAGGGGAGTCGGGCCTGGGCAAGTCAACGTTGGTGAACAGCCTGTTCCTGACGGACCTCTACAAGGACAGGAAGCTTCTGAATGCCGAGGGTGAGTGGCAGCTTCCGGAGGACCCCCAGCTCCCCAGAGTCGCTCCCCCCACCCCAGGCACCGCCTTTAGAGACTCAGCACCCTCACTACCAGAGGCAGAAGGGCTTTAGCTCATAGAAGGCCATGTGTAGAAGGGGCCTGTTTTACAGATGGGGAAACTGAGGGAGAGGAGTGAGCAGGACTTGTGGCTCAGGGTCAGTGAGTCCAGACAACCTCCCCCAGACCTGACCCAGAATCCCAGGCAAGAATTAGTCATCAGCCATGGAGGTTGGAAGACCTCCAGGGAAGGTGGCCCCTTTCAGCTTGAGACTACCCTGTTAGGCAGATTTTCCTCATTTCCAGCTGAAAAGTCCCTCTCTGCAGCAATGCGAGCCCCAACTTGCTGGTGGCTGTGTCCTTGGGACCAGGCCAGCCCCAAGTGAAGCCGGCAGCTGAAGGAGGGAGGGAGCTCCCCATCACTGAAGGTCTGCAGGCCAAGGTTGGAGGCCCCTCTTGTGTGTGCCCAGGTGTGGGCTGGACAGGAAGTCCCAGAGGCCCTTTCTGCAGGACAGCCTTTGGGGACCTCAGCAGGCACCCTGAGCCTTCCGTCAGGCAGCGCAGTGTCTTCAGCAGCCCCATGTACGGCACTGCCTCCAGGCCTTTGCCTTGGTCTGGCACTGCTTCTGGACCCTCACCTATGCAGCCCGGCCCCTCTGTGACTGCAGGCCCTTGGCTTTCTCAGAGAGAATCAATCAGACAGTGGAGATCCTGAAGCACACGGTGGACATTGAGGAGAAGGGTGTGAAGCTGAAGCTGACCATTGTGGACACACCGGGCTTCGGGGATGCTGTTAACAACACCCAGTGGTGAGTGCCAGGCCCTCAGGTGGGTGTGGGGGTTGCTTAGGGATGACGGAGCAGCCATGTAACACATAGAGCTTGGGGCCGGATGGATGCAGGAAGACTCGAGTTCAAATCCCGTCTCCTACATGTCCCAGCTGTGTGACCCTGGGCAAGTCACCTGACCTCTCTGCCTCAGTTCCGTTATCTGTAAAATCTGTCTCTCAGGATTGTTGTCAAGATCCCAAGAGATTGTCTTTGTAAAGCCCTTTGCAAACCTTGACATGAGATAGAAATGCTAGTAATTGTTGTTGTTGTTAGTGAAAAGGGGCCTGGGTTCAACTCCTGCCTGCCCTGTGCTGCCAGTGTGACTGTAGGCAAGTCATGCTGCTTGAGTGGGACTCAGTTTCTCCCTCTGTAAAATGGGGAGGGCAGGACTGGGCTGTGGTGGGGATGTAGCTCAGGGGGGTCCGATCCCCAACATCTCTATGTGTGCGACAGTAGAAGGGGTCATGGGTTTGAATCCCAGCCGGGGACCTTGATCAAGCCTTTGCCTCTCTCTGGGCCTCAGTTTCCACATCTGTAAGAGGAAGGCTTTGGACTCTGAGGTCCCTTCTGGCCCCACATCTGTGACCCTCAGACCTCAAGGGTCCATCCTAATTCTACATCCCACGGACTAGGCCAGACAGCAGACAGAGGCCCCTAGGCCTGACTTTCCCTTTGTGGTGGGGGGAAACAAAACAAATGGACCAGGGTGTGTGTATGAGGGGCAGGAGGCAGGCCTGCCAGGGTCCAAGCCCCCTATTTCCAGTAAGAAGATCCTGAGTCACGCTCAGGAGAGCTCCAGTCTGGGCAGGGAGTCAAGTGGAGAGAGCCCTGAATCTGGGGCAGTGAAGTGCGTGGCCTCAGTTTCCTTTCCTGTAAAATGAAGGGGTTGGACCCAGGGAGGGGAGAGGGGGGAGGAGGCTGCCCATGCTCAGGGGCTCCCTGGCCTCCAGCTGGAAGCCTATCACGGACTACGTGGACCAGCAGTTTGAGCAATACTTCCGGGACGAGAGTGGCCTCAACCGCAAGAACATCCAGGACAACCGTGTCCATTGCTGCCTCTACTTCATCTCTCCCTTCGGGCACGGGTGGGTAAGCATGGTGGGTGGGTGGGGGCTCCCTGGGAAGGAGGGGGAGCCAGGGCACACTGGGAGCCAGGGAGGGAGACAGACTGAAAAGCCGACAGGGGCTGGGGGGTCAGGCTGGCCCAGGTTCCTGTCCCACTTCTCCCACCTGCCAAGTGCGGGACTTTGCCTCCATCCCCTCCCCTGCCCTCCTGGCCTCAGTTTCCTCCTTGCACCATGATTCCACAGATCCAGCGCCAGCGAGAAGACCAAGGGCAGACTGAAGTCAGCCTTTGTCTCTCTTTGTCTTGTCCTTTTAGAACTTGGCTAATGTAGAGATGTGCTTGTGTTACCAGTGGATTTGGAATGGGCTTTGTTTCCCTTGCCTTCTCATTTGGAAGGGGAGGGAGACGGTTGGGAACTGGAGAAAAATAATTGGAAGGAAAGGAAGGAAGGGAGGGGGAAAGAGAAAGAGAGAGAGAGAGAGAGAGAGAAGAGAGAGAGAGAAAGAGAGATGAGCAAGTTCTTCTGGACGATGTCTAGGTCCTTCCAGTGCTAAATCTCTGCTCTCGATACCTCTGGTTCTAATTCTGATGATGTAGGTGGAGGTCCTCTGCCCCACAGCCCACTAGAGGGCCTTCTGCCCCCTACGCCCTGGCCTCATGGTCAGCCAGGCCCGTCTAGTCTGTCCTGTAGGACTGCTGCGCTGGCCCCAGCCTGCTTCCATACCTGGGGAGTTCAAGGCTATGGGGCCTTGTTGGGGCCGGTGCCCGTCTCCCTGGGGGAGAGGTGAAGGGAGGTCATCTTTTGACCATCCCATGTAATGAGGAGGGAATAACTGGGGGCTTGGGGGATTCTGTGGCAGAGAGAAGTCCTCATGTGAAGCCCCTGGCTGCTCTGCGGCCCAGCTGCTCCTCAGAATTGTGGAGACTAACCAGTACCAAGAGGCAGACCAAGAACCCCCTTTCTACCACCCCCAACAGGGCTGACCCAGCCTCTGATGGCCTCCAGTGATGAGGAGCTCACCACCTGTCCAGGCCCCCCAGGCCACTTTGAGACAATTCTGATTGTTAGGGGGGTTTCAAACCTCAATTTGTCTCTTTGCTGCTTCGAATGAATGAATTAATGAATGATAAGTGTGCCCTGGGGCAGCTCATCAAAACCAGAAAGGACAGTGGTCAGTTGGACAGTGTGGGACAGGAGGGACAGCAGGATGGTGAAGGAGAGAGCCCAGCTCCTATGTGGTTTGGCTGAGGGGCCTCAAGGACTCTGGGGGTTGTGTGAGAGGCTAGGGGGGAGGTCAGCTTTATTCTGCTTGGCCCCAGAGGTGGGACCAGAACAAAGGCGGACAACGGGTCCCTAGTCCTCTTCCCCAGAAGCAGGAGGGGCTGACTCCCAGGCTGGCTCTGGCTCCCCACAGAGGCTGGATGCCCACCTTGTTGGGCCTGTGGTCGAGGGTTGGGCCAAGGGCCACCGGGCTCCTGTCCAGGCCAGATATTCTCCACTTCTGTCCCTTGCCTGAGCCTGGTTTCCCTGCCTGTACAGTGAGCTCTAATGCCCCACTTCCCATCCCAGGTTGCGGCCAGTGGATGTGGAATTCATGAAGGCCCTTCACGAAAAAGTAAATATCGTCCCTCTTATTGCCAAAGCCGACTGCCTCGTCCCAGGAGAGATCCGGAAGCTGAAGGAGCGGGTAAGGTGCTGCCTGGCCCCCTGCCCCTGAGGGTCCCTCAAACTGGGGCTGAGGTCTGGGAAGAGACGGGGGGGGGGGGGGAAGCTGAGAGAGGGATGGGGCCAGGGGCAGATGGGATGGGGTGCGGGAGTGGGGGGGTGGGTTGGTCAGACTCCAAGGGTGGAAGTGGACAAGGGTGGGAGGGGGAAGCAGGGGCAGGGGACTCTGAGCTCACTCTCTGGCCTAGATCCGGGAAGAGATTGACAAGTTTGGGATCAAGGTCTACCAGTTCCCAGAGTGTGACTCAGACGAGGATGAGGAGTTCAAGCAGCAGGACCGAGAGTTAAAAGTGAGTAGCCCCTTCCCAGCAGGCCCAATGACCCTCTGAGCCCAGGCTGGGCCTGGTCACCTCATGGCCTGGTCACCTCACTGGTCTGGTCACCTCATGGTCTAGTCATCTCATGGCTTGGTCACCTCACTGGCCTGGTCACCTCCCTAGTCTGCTCTGGTCACCTCACTGACCTGGCCTGGTCACCTCATGGCCTGGCCTGTTTTCTAGGGGTGGCCCATGTAGTATAAGGCATAGCTGGGCTCTGGCTGCTGTGTCTGTCTGTCTCCTCTGCTGCTGCTCTGAGCTCTGCTGGGCCTCCTTCTGGAAGCTCTTGGCCGGGTCTCCCTGGTCCGTCCTTGGGCCGCTCCCTGCTCCATGTCCAGACTTGCAGGGCCCTCATCAGCGAGGTTGGCTTGCCTGACTTTGGCAGGTGCTACTCTGTCCTTGGATGTGGGGCCTGTGGGACCCCCAGAACAGACCGGGTCTCTGGCAGCCCCATGCCCCCAGGCCACAGGCGGCAGGGCAGAGCTCCCAGAGGTGGGGGTGCCAGGCAGAGCTCGCTCAGAGGGCAGGACGTGCCAGCCTGGCACCATCATGCCCAGCAGGGCTCCAACAGATCTGGGCCTTGAAGGGTGGGGACCCCTCTGATGCACAAGTGGGTGGGACAGCACTCAGGGTGGGGTCCCTAGCTCGGCAAAGAGGGCTGAGCTCCAGGAACATTGGGGGAAGGGATGCTGGGTTTTGGGGGGAATGGGGCCGAGTGCTCATGTCTAATGAGCCCCATGTGACCTTGGGTAAGTCACTGAATCTCTGTGCCTCAGTTTCCTCAACTGTAAAGTTGGGGGGTTGGCTCCAAAGGCCTTCTAGTTCTGAATTTCTTATCTAGGGCCCCAAGCCCTTGGTGAGGATGGGGCTGGAGAGGTGGCCCAGGTGTGGCTGGGGGAGCCTGGAGGAAGGTCTGGAGGAGGGGCTGGGGGCAGGGGTCTCTGCTCCCACCTGGGCCTCCCCTCATCCCACTCTGTCCCCTCAGGAGAGTGCCCCCTTCGCCGTCATAGGCAGCAACACCGTGGTGGAGGCCAAGGGCCAGCGGGTCCGGGGCAGGCTCTACCCCTGGGGCATCGTGGAAGGTGAGCGGGCTCCCTTTCTGTTCCCCTCCAGGGCCCAGAACCCCAGGGCATCTGCCTTCAGGGCCCCTTCCAGCCTGCCTGGCCTTGCTATCCCACCAGCCCCTTCCCCAAGCAGCTCACCCCTATTTATGTCCTGTCACTACAATCCATCATAATTCTCCTTTCCTCAGAGACCCCTCAGGAAGCTGATGAACTCATTCATACTAGAGTGTCAATGGTTGATAATAGCCAGCTTCCTGTACAACACCCTAGCCTAGAGGAAATTTTCATTTTGAAGACTGGGGGTGGAGATGCAACCCACAGAGGCCTTAACGCACAGAAGCCAGCCTCCAATTTCAGGTTCAAGGCAGCAGGAGATATTTGGGGAGGAGGGTAGAAGGCCTTTTAGTTCCCCTACCCAATACATGCAGTACCCCACTATGGTGACCCTGGGGAGAGGGGCTGCCAAGGGCGATGTCCTGTTTCAAAGGTTACAGTGTCAGAGCTGAGAGGAATCTTAGAGCACAGAACAGGGGATGTCAGAGAAGAGATGAGCCTTAGAACAGGGGAAGTCAGGGAGGAGATGGGCCTTAGAACAGGGGATGTCAGAGAGGGGAGGGCCCTTAGAACAAGGGGTGTCAGAGAGGAGATGGGCCTTAGAACAGGGGAAGTCAGGGAGGAGATGGGCCTTAGAACAGGGGATGTCAGGGAGGAGATGGGCCTTAGAACAGGGGAAGTCAGGGAGGAGATGGGCCTTAGAACAGGGGAT
>CM053587.1:349320701-349355566 GCA_028646515.1 Pseudochirops corinnae
AGGAAAGAGGAATACACGAGGGGGGTAGAGAGGAAGAATGGGGAAATTATCTCATATAATTTGGGTGTGCAATTAGAAATCTATACAACAAAGGTGGCGAAGGTTGGGGGAATGGTTGACACTTGGCATTCGAAGTAGTCAAAAGAGGGGAAAATGCACACACAGTTGGGTATAGAAATACATTTCACTCAATAGAGAAACGAGAGGGAAAGAGGAGAAGAGAGGAGGATGAATTAGAGAGAGGGTAGGTGAAGGGAGGGATTAGTCCTGAGCAAAACAAACATATTTCTAGCAGCTCTTTTTGCTGAAGCAAATGATGGGAAATGGAGGGGATGTCCACTGGTCAGATGATGGCTGAACAAGTCACGGTGTATTACTCTAATGAGATACTATTGTGCTGTAAGAAATGGTGAAGGCAATGATTTCTGAGAAACCTGGGAAGACTTGTAGGAACTGATGTGAGGTGAGGTGAGCAGAACCAGTGGAATTGTTTATATAAATGGCAACAATATTTTAAAGAACAAATTTTGACAGACTTAGGGATTCTGATCCACATGATGACCAACCACAATTCCAGAGGACTCATGCTACGCCACCTTTTCCCCCATGCCTTGCCCCCCAAAGTGAAGTATTCGCAGCGCAAAATGAGACTTTTTACTGGACATGGACAATATGGAAATTTGCATTGTATGACTACACAAGTTTGTGACAGGAGTATTGCATTTTTTTCTCCATTAGATGCGGTGAGGTGGATTTTTGCTGGTTGAAAAATTAAAACTTAATTTTATAATAAAAAAGTGAGTTAATTTATCAGAGCCAAAGTGGAATCCGGATTACTGGTGGGGAGGAAGTGAAAGGGGAGAGAAATTGAATTAGGTTTATACCCATTTAGCAGATAAGGAATCTGAAGTCCAGAGCTGCATGACCTCCCAGAATCATACGGTTAATAAACATCAGAGTGAGAACAGAGGTCTCCTGATTCTGAGACCAAAGCTTTCTTCACCACACTCCTGGGGACAGGATTTGGGCATCTGGAGGGTCTGGAGGGGGTGGGGAAGGATGGGGGGAATCTCAGATCTGAGATGCAGAGAGGTCACATCCCTAGGGGCTGGTCAGAGTTAAGAATACTCAGTGAAGGATTTCCTGAGGTCAGCCCAAGAGGCTTGGACTTTAATACCCTTGGGTGATGCTCTGGGCCAGTGGGAACCAGCCAGTCAGTCGATAAGCATGTATTAAGCCCTTGCTACATACCAGGCATTGAGCTAAGCCCTGAGGATACAAAGAACGGTCTGATGAAGAAGGCATCCTACAAACAACTGTATTCAAATGGGTTATGTACAGGACAAATTGGAGATCAGCTCAGAGGTAGGCGCTGGAATCATGGGGATGGAGAAAAGCTGCCTGTAGAAGGGAGTATTTTATGTGAGGATACAACAAAAGGTAAGAGACATTCCCTCCCAGTTTAATGAGGGAGACAACGTGCAAGCAAGTTTATATGAACCAGCTCTATTCAGGATCCATCAGAGGTCACTCACAGTGCCAAGGCACCAGTACTAAGGGAGACTGGGAAAGGCTTCCTTCCTTCCTGGGAAAGGTAGGATTTTAGTCAGACTTGAAGGACCTCAGAGAAGCTGGGGGGCAGAGATGAGGAGTGAGAGCACTCCAGGCAGAGGGGCCAGCTGGAGAAATGCCCAGAGCTGAAGATGGAGTGTCTTGTTTGGAGAGCAACCAGGAGTATGTAGGAGAAGGGTGTAATTGTTAGAAGAAGGTCATGGCCACTTGGGGAGGAGAGGAGGGAGAGGGGGAGATTTTGAAGGTCTTTGAATGCCAGATTGGATGTTAGATTTGGGATAAGGAGCCATTGTGGGTGCAGTGGGTAGAGCACTGGGCTTGGAATCAGGAAGACTTGTCTTGTGGAATTCAAATCTGGCCTCAGATACTTACTAGCTGTATGACCTTGGACAGGTCACCTAACTCTGTTTGCCTCAGTTTCCTCATCTGTAAATGAGCTGGAGAAGAAAACAGCAAATTGCTCCCATATCTTCACCAAGAAAACCCAAAACAGGGTCACAGAGTCAGATATGATGGAAACGGCAGCAAACGAGCCAACAAGATAATTTCTGGACCCAAAGAACAGCCGGCCAGCTTCTAATGCCCCAGTCTCTTTGCTTGTCAGACATCAGATCTGGAGCCAGGACACCTGGTTGACAGAATCCCAGAATCTCAGATCTAGGAAGTGCCAGAACAGCTTCTAATCCACCCCTACTTAGGAGTGGTCAAGCAGCCTCTGCATGAAGGCCCCCGAGGCTGGGGAGCTCATCGCTTCTCATTGCTTCCTTATGGCTGTGGAAGCCAGGGCACATTGCTTCCCCTCTCAGGCCTCAGTGTCTCCCTTTGTAAAGAGAGAGATCTGAGCTAGATGGCTTCTCCAGACCCAGATCTCTGAGCCTGTGAGCTGGCCAGTGAGGAGGCAGAGGGAGGGGCCACTTCCAGCTGGTAGGGCAGGCTAGCCGCCCAGGGAGAGCCAAGCAGGTGTTTGTCTCTCAGCAGCCTTTGTTTCTTACCTCAGCAAAGGCACCTGGGTCCTGTCAATGCCTCTGCCCCAAACAGGAGGGGCTGTGAGTGTGTGTGGAGTCTGGAGGGTGGCTGAACCTGGGGTGGGGGAGTCCGTGGGGGGCTCCCACCCAGAGGGGAGCAGGGATCCTGTAGCGTCTTGGGGGGGAGGGCATGTGAAAGAGTTTAATAAGAAGTTTGTGTTTAAATAGCTCTTCAACATAGAGTGTCATATGTGGGATTACAAATTTAGAGCCAGAAAGAGCCTCAGGTCACCTACAATAACCCTTTATTTTACAGATAAGGAAACTGAGTCACCAGAGACTTGCTGGTGGTCACATAGCCAGAACCAGGGCTGAGATTTGAACTCAGATCCAAATGCAACATTCTGCCTTTCCCAATGATCTCAGCAGACTCAGACGCTGAGCGGACATGGACCCCTTTCATAGAGCAGAAGGATGAGACTGAGAGGGTCAGACAGACTCATCAGAGGAGAGATTTGACAAAAAACATCCCCTGATTTCAAAGCTCAGCCTTCTGTCCTCCTTCACACAGGTCCACAGATAATCACATACAAGGGAGAGGGAGAGATGCCAGGGAGGTCTGAAAGCCACAGGGCACACCCGTTGAGAGGGGGCCCTCCAGGTTTGGGCTGCTCTCCTTTCAGGCCTTGGGTCAGTGGGTCCAACCACCTTGGTTCATAAGCTCTGAATGGTTTGGTTCAAAGCAGGAATGAGTCATCCTCTCCCCATTCACACCTGCAGGAGAGAGAGGCAGAGTCAGATTTATAATTCCCATTGCACCAAAGGGAAAAACTGAGGCCAGAGCCTCGGATACTTGTCCAAGGTCAGAGGCAGAGGCAGGAGTCGTCCAGAGTTGTGGCTAGCCCTAGCCCCGCCCTGCTGTGGCCCCTGGATGCAGGGCCTGGGCAGGGACTCCCAGGTGATGACAGAAATCCCCCCACCCTGGCCCCCCAAACAAGACCTGTGCAGAGCACCAGACACAGACTGAGGATACCTGGATTCATGCTTCCCTTCTGTCACATGGGTGACTGGGCCTCAGTTTTCTTACTTTAAACAAAGGGTATGGGGTAGATTCTCTCTTCCATCTGAAACCCATGGTTCCAGGATCCAGCTGGAGGAGGAGGTCGACTAAAGGGCAGAGGGGGTCCCTGGGGAGCCCCCCACCCCCCAGCACCTGGCTCCCATTCCCTGGTCTTGGAACATCTGACCCCTCTGGCTCTTCTCCACATCCAAGCTCAGCCTCGCACCACCCCCACCCTAATCCTGATGCCTTCTGACTTTACCTGCTGTCAAGGGCACCAGTGGTGGGACCCAGAAACTCTGGGCAGGGTGAACACTGCAAAGGTAAACTGAGTCACAGAGTGGGGAGGGGAGAGAGGAGGAGGAGGAAGAAAACAAGGCAAAGAATGTGGCAGCTGAGTGGCGAGATGAGCAGAGGGCTGGAGTTGGCATTGGGAAGATCTGAGTTCAAATTCTGCCTTTCTGGGTAAGAGATTTCGCCTCTCTCAGACTCTGTTTCTTTATTTGTAAAATGGGTGTAATAAAGGCATCCTCTGCCAGGGCTGCCATGAGGATCAAATGGGACCATATTTGCGAAGGGCTCTGTAAATGTTGAGGTGCTATGGAAGTGCAGTCATGGCAAAGGAGAGGAAGGAGGAAGAGGAGAGGGAAGAGAAGGAGAAGGAAAAGGAGAGGCAGGAAGAAGGTGAGGATAAAGGAAGAGTGGAGGGAAGGGACCAGGAAGAGGCCAGGTCAGCAGGTGGTCTGCCGTCATCTCTCCCCTCCTATCCCAGGTACGCGAGGCCTGAGATTCGAGACCATGGCACTATGCCCCCTGGGCCTACTGGGTGACCCTAAACAAGTCCCTTGGCCTCTCTGCGCCATCCGTGCTCCCACACTGAAGTGCAGAAACAGAGGGGTCTGCAAAGGTTCACCGAGACCCCGGAGAGGGCTCTGGGCACATTTCCATCCGTCACAGTGAGACCTGGAGGCAGCTCCGTGGGGCAGCCGATAAAACGATGGCTGTACAGGCAGGAGGACCCAGTTCAAATCCTGCCGCAGGCACTTGGCTGTGTGGCCTTGAGCTAATCTCCAAATTGTTCTGTGCCTCCGTTTCCTCATCTGTAAAATGAGTGGGTGCACTTGATGGCTTTTTTCAACTTGTAAATATATGATCCTCTGACCTCCCCCCCGCATCTGTTACTCTGCCTGAGCCCACAGAGCACAAGAGAGTGACTCTGGCACCTCCCCATCCAGCTGCCTTGGATCTCGGGAGATCATTTCGGTCCATGGATTGCTCTTAGTACATAAGGGCTGAAGGGGCCTTAGAGAGGGAGGGGGGAGGATGGAGGGAGAGAGACAGAAGGAGAGAGGGAGTGAGAGAGAGGAGGGAGGGAGATAGAGAGAAAGAAGGTGGGAGGGGGATGAAGGGAAATGGGAAGGGGAAGGAGAAGGAGGGGGGGAGAGAGAGAGAGAGAGAGAGAGAGAGAGAGAGAGAGAGAGAGAGGAAGGGAAGGAGAGAGGGAGAGAGAGAAAAAGAGGGAGAGAGAGGGAAGGAGGGAGAGAAAGAGAGAGAGGGAGAGATGAGACAAAGGAGAAGAGTAAGATTGGGGCCACAGTTTGAGAGCAATTTTCCTCAGCAAGAATTGCCCCTTCTTCCTCAGAGACAAGGGTAAATGAAACAAGGATGAATGAAGATGGGGAGGGTAGGCAACCTCAAAGAAGAGAGGTTGCGTGAGTGATTGTGGCAGAAGAACATTCTGGAAGGGACTGTGGGGAGCGAGGCTGGCTTCTCTTCCTGGTGACCAGAGCCTGGGGTCTTCTGGAGTGAATCTGGTTTCTGTGACTGGGGGATGGAAAGAGTATGGAGAGAAGAGATCCAACACAAACAGACATTTTTGTGGACTGAGATGGGACCAGAGCATGGAGTGAGAAGGATGGAGAGGGGAGGAAAGGCACTGGGCAGTAGGATGGCCAGTTTGGTGGGGGTAGCAGGGGAAGGGCCAAGAGACCCAGCCATGGGGCACTGGGGGTCTGGGACCAGGGGATACAAATGTGCTGCTCAACCATAGGGACCTGTTGGTTGGGACCACCACCTTCCAGGGTCCAGCGATGAAGGGGGGAAGGTGGAGAGCTGGGGGATCATGGCCAAGAGTTGGGAGCCTTTGGGTCCCCCGCCGCTGAACTCATACATAGCACTAGCAGGAATAATAATAACACTATCGCTACTATTTACTTACACTTTAACATTTGCAAAAATGTTTTACAAAAATTGTCTCATTTAATCCTCACAATAACCCTGGGAGGGAGATGCTGTCATCAGCTGCATTTTACAGATGAGAAAATTGAGACAAACCAAGTTAACCCAGCTAGCAAGATTCTGAGGCAGGATTTGAACTCAGGTCTCCCTAACCCCTGGTCCAGGGCTCTATCCACTGTGCTGCCTGGTTGCCAAGTAAGTTACAGTCCAAGATGTAAGGAGGCAAGGCCTATCCAGATGTCCCACCTAGGAGACACGAAGTCCTCTCTGTCAGGCCTAGGGTCCATCTTTCCAGCTCCAAGCACAGTGTGAGGTCAAGTTATCAGGCCCAGACAAATGCCCTCACAGAGTATGAGCTAGCGCTAAAGGACTGAAGAGAACAGGGGAGATGCCAGAGGAAAGATGGGCAGATGCTGTCTTAGTTTCTCATAAAGAGAACCGAATGGTGTCTAGAAACAATAGGTCACTGAGCTTCCATTCACTTTCTTGGTCATTGTGAGCATCGTGTTTTAAAGGGATGGCAGAGAGGCATCCAGAGAAGGAGACAGCAATCACAGAGAGCCAGCCTGGCTTCATCAGACTAACTCATGATCCTTTGGGGCAGGTTAATAGAGTATGAGACCAGGGAATGCCCCAGGCTTAGTCTAGATGGTGGCAAAACAGATGGTACATTCTCTCATGCAGTGGATAGAGCCTTGGTTCTGGAGCCAGAGAGCTGGGTTCAAATCTTGGCTCTGCCACTTACTACTGTGACCTTTGACAAGTCCTTTCCCTCTCAGGGCTTCAGTTTCCTCCTCCATAAAATGAGGGGATTGGAATTGACTTCTGAAGACTTTCTGACTCCAACTCTAGGATCCTTGCAGATGAACCTATCCTTGCAGACAGAATGGAAGGGTGTGGGCTAGTCCATAGATAGTATGGTTAAGTTGATTTGAAACATTAGATGACTAAACACAACAAGTCATGGTTACTATTTGATGTTAACTTGTAAAGAAGTCTCCAGTGGTGTGCCCCAAGAATCTGAGTCAGAAGGGACTTCAGAGGTCCTGAACCTGAACCAATCTCCCAGTGGTCATTCAGCCTCCAGCTGAAAACCTCCAAAGACAGAGAGCCCACCAACTGCCCAGGCAGCCCATCCCACTTGGGCTTACATTGAATCCATTACAACTTTTACCCATTGGGTCTTGCTCTGCCCTCTGGGGCCAGGAAGAGCAAGGCTAATTGCTCTTCTGGGGAAGAGCCTTCAAATGCTCAAAGACAGATGTTATATTCTCCCCTAGATCTGCTCCTCCTCCCATCCCCAGAAACTTCAAATGATCCTTGCATGGCATGGGCTCCCCTGTCCTGGTCACCTTCCCTTGGACCCTCTCCAGATAATCAGCTAGTCTTTCACTTGAATCTCCAGAGTTCTTTAAGTATAATAACATATTGTCTACAAAGAAGGATAGTTTTTTTTTCCTCATTGCCTATTCAGGTTCCCTCAATTTCCTTTTTCTCCTCTAATTGCTGTAGCTTTCATTTCTAGAACAATATTGAACAGTGGTAGTGATAACGGGCATCCTTGCTTCACCCCTGATCTTAGTGGGAAGGCTTCTAGCTTATCCCCTTTACAGATAATGTTTGCTGATGATTTTAGATAGATACGACTCATCATTTTAAGGAAAGCTCCATTTATTCCTATGCTCTCTAATGTTTTTTAATAGGAATGGGTGCTGTATTTTGTCAAAAAAATTTTTCTTTATCTATTGAGATAATCATATGATTTCTGTTGGTTTTGTCACTGATATGGTCAATTACACTGATAGTTTTCCCAGTACTGAACCAGCCCTGCATTCCTGGTATAAATCCCACTTGGTCATAGTGTGTGATCTTTATAATATATTGCTGTAATCTCCTTGTTGACATTTTATTTAAATTTTTTGTATCAAAATTTATTAGGGAAATTGGTCTATAGTTTTCTTTTTCTGTTTTGGCTCTTCCTGGTTTAGGTATCAGTTCCATATCTGTGTCACAGAAGGAATTTAATAAGAATCCTTCTTTACCTAGTTTTTCAAATAGTTTATATATTATAATTCTTTAAAATTCACTTGTGAATCCATCTGGTACAGGGAATTTTGTCTCAGGGAGCTCACTGATGACTTGTTCAATTTCTTTCTCTAAATGGGTTATTTTCCTCTTGTGTTATTCTGGGCAGTGTATAGTTTTGTAAATATTCCTCTAATTCACTTAGACTCTCTCCAGAGGATCACTGGCCTTCCCAAACAGCATGATCCTCCCAATGTGGTTTGACCAGGCCAGCGGGCTACAGGACCGAAGACCCAGAGGCTGCTGTGTGGCAAGGTGGGCTTTGGAGTCACAGTGCACAAAGTCCACCTTTGATGCCTCCTACCTGTGTCAGCTCAGCCAAGTCACTGAAGTGGGGCAAGGCCCCCTGTAGGCCTCAGTTTCCTCAGCTGGACTGGAGAGGCTCCTTCCAGCTTGGAATCTATGATTCTGTCACCTCTTCATTCAGCCCAAGTGAGCAGTGGCTTCTTGGGCCAGTCACTTGTGAGCTCATCAGGAATTTGCAGCCCCCCCAAGGCCTTCCCTCCATCTCCACCTTGGTCTGTGTCTCTGCAGGATGACTCTGCCCAAAGGTCTCTTTCCTTCTCTCCCGATTCTCTTCTGCTTATTTCTAGCCTGTCACAGAGTGTGGGGAGACTGGGAGCCGGGATGGGGTGGGAGCTGGATGGAGCTGGACAGGTCCCCTCTGGAGAAAAGGCTCATATTAATCTAAGTAAGCCAACCAGGAAGCTTCGCCAAGATGCAGCAATGATTACGAGCTGAAAGGAGTGGAAACTTGGAGGCTGATTCATGACTCAGGCACCTCAGTGGGAATAGAGTGGGACATGAGAAGCCCAGAGCAGGACGAGGCAGGGAGGGGGGAGGCCTGTCACTCTCACCAGCTCTCTGTGGTTCTGCATGTGGCCAGCAGCCAGGATGCACTGACGGGGATTCGTGGTTCTTGTGGTACAATCACAAATGTCTGGGGCTGGACCCATCTCTCACCCCCCCTCTCCTCCCATGCACACACCAACAGACTGACTGGAGAAACCACACAGAGCCAGTGTGGGGCTCAGGTGCTCAGGCACATGCAGAGACAGACCCACAGACACAACATGACAGACAGACATGACTGCACAGTCATACATGACATACTGTCACACATAAAGATAGCCAAACAACTGTCCACAGACACACAAATGCATATAATTACACACACACACACACACACACACACACACACACACACAGCCGGGCTACAAGGCTGGGCTCCCCAGCCCTGGGGCCTTCCCTGCTGATTTATGACGGTTTGGTGAGATCAGGAGATATGAGCTGGAAACAGACCGGAGGGGCCTCCCTCTCCTTCCTCTCTCTCTATTCTTGCCCTCCACAGCTCTCTTTCCCTTCCTCTCTCTGATCTCTCCCTCACACAGCCCACTCCTCCTACTGTCTGCCCATCTTCCCTTCCTCCAGATCTCTTCCTTTCCCCAGTCTCTCCTTCCATCACTCCCTTCCACTTTGCTGCAATATCTCTCTCTCCTTTCCTCTCTCTCTGTCTCTCTGTCTCTCTCTCCTCTCTTCTCTCTCTCCTTCTCTGTCCCCCTTCTACCATCCCTCCCTCCCTCCATGTCTCTCTCTTTTCCTCTCTGTCTCTGGTATCTCCCTCCACTTCTCTCTCCCTTCTTCCTCAGGTCTGGGCTGAGCAGCAGAGCTCCTGAGGGGCCTGGGATGGATGTTTCCAGGCAACATCAGCTGGTTTCCAGATGGGGGCCCTGCCGATCAGGAGCTGGGGAGCCCACTCCCTCAGCAAACACCCAGACACACGCCAGCCCCCAGTCCTTGAGTCGCACTCTCTGGCCGAGAATCTTTGTCTCTGACTCGATCTCCTCCTCTGCCTTCTGAGCCTGTGAATTCTTCCTATGATTCAGGAACTTGTCTCTCTGGCACAGCAGAAAGAGCCCAGGGTCTGGGGTCAGAGAGCCGGGCTTCAAATCCCTCTGGGCCGTGTGTTTGCTGTGTGGCCCTGGCCAAGTCCCTCTCCCACTCCAGGCCTCAGTTTCCTCGCCTGTACAATGGGGAGGATGCCCTCTGGGGGCCCTTCCAGCACTGACAACTGGCCCTAGTTTCTCAATGAGTCTTTGTTCCCTCCGTGGGGGGTATTGGGGGATTTTCCCCCCTCTCTGGCTGAGTCTCCCGGCCTCTGCCTGTCACGGTGACCAGCTCAGCCATCACCCTCAGCTCCTCCAGCTCAGGGCCGGAGCTGTGGAGGCCCAGGCAGGCCAGGAGGGTGATTTATCACCCGCTGGGCTGTTTTCCCATCGGAAGCACCGGGGGTGGGCGGCCGTCAGGGCTGAGCTATGGCCCCCATGGCACCAAGCCCCCACACGAGCCGATGTTATTCCACAGTCTGGGACCAGCCCTCCCAGTCACAGGCCCCAATGGGGGCTCAGCCTAGCCAAGGGCCAAGGGGAGGCGGGCCCTTCACCAGCCTGGGCCCCTGTCTCCCCACTCCCACCCAGCCCCGGGGCTGAGCACAGACCGAAGCTCTGGAGCTGGAAGGGACTATGGAACACATCTGATGCGCCTCCTTCCATTTCAGAGCTGGAAACTGAGGCCAGCTTCCTACAAGTAGGAAGGAGCAGAGCCTGGATTCAAACCCAGGTCCCAAGAGTGGGCCGTGTCTCATCCCTGGGGTGCAAATATTAGGATTAGAGATTTAGAGCTGGGCTGGTCATTGGGGACCCTGAAGGCCCAGGCTTCTTCCCCTTGCCTGTGTCAGAGGCCGCTGGAGTAGCCAGAACCCTGCAGGGGTCAGAAGCCCAGAGCTAAATCTGGCCCTCAGACACGTCCTAGGCATGGGTCCCTGAGCAAGTCACCTACCCACCGCCAGCCTCAGTTCCCTCATCTGTAAAAAGGGGATTTTGTGAGGATCCCATGAGCGCTTGGCAAACCTTCAGACAATGTGTAAATGCTGGCTGTCACTGTCCTTGTCGGGGATCCCTTGGGAAGCCGGGTGACTCCTGGGGCCTCCTCTGGACCTTTCTCTTAAGTGACAGAATACAGACAAGGGGCCTAACAGTGAGAGGCTGTCGTCGGGCTGCTGGTTTTAGTTCACAGACCTGGGCTAAGGAGCCCTCATGGCTTCTGGCCTAGTTCTGTCCTGTTAGAGACAGGACACTCATGTCCAGAAACAGGAGGGGTTTCACCAAGATCACCCGGATGAGGCCAGCATCGGAAATCCCTTCTCAGGCCTTCCTTGGCCGAGGCCTTGCCCCCTCACAAATCAGGTTGTGCCTAGACCCCTGCCCCCTCCTCACCCTCCTCACCCTCCTCCCTCTTCCCCAGGTCAGGGGCTCTTTCCCCAAACGGGTAAAGGCCAGGGCTCATTCTTCCCTGGCTCTCCTGTGGCCCTTAGCCCCTTCACACCAGTGACTGACAGTCCCCCACGCACATGTACACACACACACACACACACACACACACACACACACACACACACACACATACACACACACACACACTCTGCACACACCCTCTTCTCTGAAGCTAAGATCCTATGGCTTGCCCAAGGGCACCGAGCAGCAGCAGCAGAGCCAGCTGACCCCTCGGCCTTGGCCCTTCAAACCACCCAGCTCTGTTCAGCACCAGTCGGTGTGCCAGGCCCTGGGTGTGCCCACCAGGAGCTCTCTCCTCCAGCCTAGCACCACCAGCTGGCATCGACATCCTGCTCCCACCAGCCTCCAAGAGAAAATGTTCCCTGGGCACTGCCAAGCTTTATTTTTAAAACCTTCTCGCAGGCTGGCTCTCTCCCCCGGCCCCATCTTATTAACAGTAACAATGACTAAAATAACTTTAGAGAAACAGCACAGGGGGCGGAGTGGCTGAAAGGCCTGGGTTCGAGTCCCACCACGGCTACAGACCTTGGGCATGTAACTTGGGCTCTCATCACTCCAGGGTGGCAGCGAGGGTGCCAACTCACTTTGGTGGAGGGTGTCTCCCCACCTGGGAGTTCCCCATGCCAGTGAAATCAAAGCTCCAGCAGCATCATCATCTTTTATGTGGCATTTTAAGGTTTACAAAGCTGCTTTATATAAGTCCATATGACCCTCACAGTGTCCTGACAGGTACCCCTATTCCCATTTTATGGATGAGGAAAAGGGAAGTGACTTGGTTAGGGTCACTCCTCTGGGAGGTATCCAAGGTGGATCTGGGGTCTCCTGGAAATCCCTGTGGTTCTGGAGGGACTGCCTTTATCTGCCCAGGGAGCCACCCAGGGCCTGGCATGCCCCTGCCCCCTTCTGGACACTGCGGGGCCCCCGGCCTCTCCTGGACGCTGCAGGGCCCCTGCCCTCTGCCTGTGACCTTGACCATCTGAACAGGACCACCCCCCCCCCCCCCGAGCTGCCCTGAGGTCTGGAGGGTCCAGGGACCAAGGACATTCCCCCAGGGAGAGTTGCCATGTGCTGAGTGCTGGGAGCCTCCATGGGAAGCAATGTGAGAGAACGGAGAGGTCGCTGGACCTTAATTCGAATCCTACCACAGATTCTTATTGGCTGTGTGAACCTGGACAAGTCACTTAATTTCCCTGGGCCTCAGTTTCCTGTTTCGTAAAATGATAGGGTTAGACCATAGGAGCTTTGAGGTCCCTTCTAGCTCTAGGGCTGGGAGCCTCTGACCTCCCTGGGACTCAGTTGTCTTCTCTGTAAAATGAGCTAGCTGAACTGGAGGCCTTGAAGGTCACTTGTAGCTCTGAATCTGTGCCACTTCCCCAAACTCGGCTGGCAGAAGAGTCTCTTGCTTTCCTCTTTGCCAGGCTCTTCTGTGAAGGCCCAGCAATAAGCCTCCCTGCCTCCCCCTGACATTCGAACCCAGGGCCTTTCCAACTCCAGGTCCAATACTCTGAGGAGCCCTGGCCTGGCCATCTTGGCCCCCAAAACCTAACCTTTATGCCACAGGGTCTCAGCCTCACTTCCCTGGGGAGGCCCAGCCTGGAAAGGCCCCCCATGACCTCAGTGCCCTTGGGGTGGGGACTAGGGAGGGCACAGCTTCAGGAAGTTGGGGCCTCTGCTCGGCTCAGGGAAGGTGGGCACCTACAGGGAGAGGATACCTTCCCTTTCCCCAGAAAGCAGAAGCCAAGTTTCCTCAAGTTTGGGGCAGGCCCCCACACCCCCATTCTCAGTCTTGCCCACCCCCTGCAGGACCCTCCAGGGCCCCAGCGGGCAGACATGTCAGCTCCAGAGCCCATTCTCCTTTGTCATTCTAGAAAGAATTCCATCGATCAACATTTGTTAACCCACCCAGGCACAAGTCGTACAGAGAAAAACCTTTGTAGACCTCAAGCTTCCACCCTCCTGGGGACAGAGGGCTCCCAGCCCTTATGACAAGTGAAGGTGGAGTGTGCAAAGGGAGAGTGGCTAGGAAGGAGGGGTGGGCAGCTGTGGGAGGAGAAATGCCCCTTGAGGATGAGGCCTGAGAGGAGAGGGATGAGATCGGTTATACAAAGTCATGGAGGTGGGAAATGAGAGGGCTGGGCATTGAGCTGGGGGCCCTGGCTACCACCTATTTAGGGAATCCCAGGTACAAGCTCTTTCTGATTCCCTCAGAGTAAGAGTCTGAGGGAGGGCCAAGAGTCAGAGAGAGACACCAAGCCTGGGCCTTGGAGGGCAGTTCCCAGGCTTTCACCTGGCCACGTGGGCCAGAGACCTTTGGAAGTCCAGACTGCTCCTGCACAATGAGGGAATCACGGATGGGACAGCCAGGCTGCAGAGAGCTCTGGGAGTCAGCTGCAGAAGGGCCGGCTGAGCTCCCCAGCCACGAGAAGCTCCCTGGCTGAATCAGCAGCTGCCTGGTGACCGTCTCCACCTGGATGGGGTCCCAGAGCATCTCCGGATGACCAAGCTCAGGATGGAATCCGCTATGTGTCCCTCCAGCTCCCCTGGCCCTCCCTGGCCCCCCCAGCCTTCCCGCTGCCCTCCCCGGCTCTGCACTCTTCCTGCCTCCCCTAATCCCACAGGGCTGCCCTCGGTGTTCTCTCTGGCCCCTCACTCTTCTCAGCCCCTGTGTCCAGTCAGTGGCCAGGACTTGGCCTTCCTGCCTCCACAGCAGCTTTCCCTTGCCATTCCTTCCCCTACATTCATAGAACCATCATCACTGCAGTGGGGAGGGACACTGGCAGAGACAGAGAGGTACAATGGGCAGAATCCAGACCCTGCGGCCAGAGCCGGCTCAGATCTCACTTCTCGTGCTGCTTGTATAACTTTTCTCTTCTGGCCTCAGTTTCTCCTCTGTGATATGAGGGCGTGGCGTTCGATGGGCCCTGGGGTCCCTTCCAGCCCCAGCTCTGTGGTTCTGTGGCCCATTAAAGACTAGGCAGTCCCTCGGTGTTCCAGGAAGCTGCTATGCCCAAGAGCCAGCTCACACGAGCTCGGGAAGCCGATCATTAAATTTTGAGCATGAGTATTTCCGTCTCAGAAATTGGTGAACACTGCCAATCAGGTGCCATGCCTAGACTAAAGAAGGTAATGAGAAAATGCCAATGATGCCTATTCAGCTTTAGAGTGTGTTGTAGGTATGTTTTTCCCCACTCTGGAGAGATAGTTGTTAAACACTTACCAACAGACCCCTAGGTGTGTTAGTCTGTTGCAGGATCTATAACTTCTGAATTAAATCTCTGAGTTGGAAGGTACCTCAAAGGCCATGGAGTCCCACCTGTACCTGACCAAGAACTCCCTCTATAGAGTCCCTGGCAAATGCGCGACCAGTCTCTGCTTGCAGACCTTCAGCGAGGAGAGCTCACTACCTTTCAGGGCAAAACATTCCACTTTGGGGCAGCTTTCATTATTAGGAAGATTTTTCCTGGAAGCAAACCTCTTTGCAACTCCCTCTTCTTCTCTCCTCCCAGCCCCTTACTCCTGATTCTACCCTCTGGGGCCCAGCAGAACAAGACTCATCCTCTGGCCCATGTGGCCCTTCAGACACTTTAAGGCAGAAATCATGTTCCACCTGAGCCTTCTCTTCTCCAGGCCAAACACCCCTGTCTCCATCTGCTCCTCCTATGATGTGGCTGCTTCCTCTGGATGCCCTTCAGCTTATTCACATCCTTCCTGGAATGTGGCGCCCACCCGAACTGAACACAGTGCTCCAGATGGGGCCGGATGCGACAGGGGACAGCAAGATTTTCACCTCCAGGGAGTCCTCAGTGCAGCCAGAGATCACAGTCACTTTTTTAACCAATCAGAAAGAATTTTTGGCTACTACATCATACCATTGACTCAGAATCAGCTCACAGGCTGCTAGAATCTCCACATGAACTGCTTGCTACCTGTGTCTTCATCTTTGTTAAGTTGTTGGTTTTTGTCAAGTTGACTTTTGGGCCCTCATAGTTGTACTTTACATTTATCTTGTTAAATTCAGCCTGTGGAGATTGCTTGGCTCCCAACCGTCATCAACTGGGCCAGCTTCTGGCTTCCTTCCCCTAGATCCCTGTGCTTGTCAAATTGAATTGAACTGAGCCTATGTCCTTTACAGAAGTGTTAAATGGCAGGAACCTAAGCAGAGATCCCTGGGGCACTCCACTGGAGACTTCCTTCTACATTAAAATGGAGCCACGCATTACTGCTAAGAATCACAGCATTGTAGGGGCTTTGCCATTCTTCTTTCTTTCCTTTTTTTTTTTGGCTTTTTTGGGGGGAGGGCAGGGCAATTGGGGTTAAGTGACTTACCTAAGGTCACACAGCTAGTAAGTGTTAAGTGTCTGAGGTCAGATTTGAATTCAGGTCCTCCTGACTCCAAAGCCGGTGCTCTACTCACTGCACCACCTAGCCACCCCCAAGGCTATGCCACTCTTGACTCCATCTTTGTGGTGGGTCATTCAGCCGTTTCTGAATCCACCCAACCGTACTCTTGTCCAGTCCAGCCCCCATCTCTCCATCTTGCCCACCAGGGAGCACCAACGTTTGTCAGCCATCCTGCTGAAGCCATCTCAAGCCTTCTCTGAGAATATCTTCAGATGCTCATGCCCTGCCCACTCTCCCCACATGCCTCATGGAGAAGGGGTCCTCTTTGACCCTCAGTTTCCTTCTCAAACAAGGACTCCCTACTTACTGGGGCTTCTGGGAATAAAGAATTTTGGAAGCCTTGAAGCCAGCAAAAATGGGGGCTATATTGGTCTGGGGGTCAAGGGCACAAGAGGAGGATGCACTGAGTCTGAGGGAAGAAGCCTGAGCCCAGGGAAGCTCTGCCAGCTGAGAGCAAGCCCCCTCCCCCCATCCAATGCAGGGGTTGGGGAGCAGGTTTGGAGGTGGGGGCCCCTTCCTCTGCCCCCTATCCAATGCAGGGCTAGGGAGCAAGCTTGGAGGTGGGGGGCCCCAACAGCCTCCCTGCTCTCTCCTTTCATCTGGGCACTTCAGAGAAGCCTGTTTGACCACATGTCAGCTGCTGGCTGGTGAAGGACCACGCCTGCAGCCCCCATAGCTGCCCCCCCCCCAGCCTGGCCTCCCTTTCCTGTGTCACTGAAGGCTCCCTGTCAGCACTCAGCGGGGCCACCTGCCGGGCCCCCCAGCCAGGGCCCGATGACAGAGCCCATCTCTCAGGCCCTGGGGTTCCATGGCTGATGGGGGAGGAGCAGAGCTGGGAGCTTCCCCCCCCACCCAAGGAACTGAGAGGAAAGTCAGGGGCTCTTGGTCATCTGGATGGAGCCTAGTGGGAGGGGGGAAACACCCATTCAGAGGCTAGGGGGGAGGGTCCTGTGGCCAGAGCCAGACCCAGGGGTCATGGGTCAGACTTCTTCCTCTTACAGATGAGGAAACTGACCCCAGAGGGGAAGGGACTTGCCCAAAGTCACATAGTGCTTACTAGCAGAGACAAGATTTGAACCCAGGCCCTCTGACTCCAGAGCTGGCGTTCTTACTTCCCCAGCAAGGTCCTATGAAAGGAGATGGGAAAGGCCACTGTGTGATGGAAAGTGGCCTAGCCTGGGAGGCAGGGGGCCAGGGAGGCAGAGGGCCTGGGTTCAAGACTGCATCTCCAACATTTATTCCCTGGGTGACTGGACTTTTCATTTCTCCCTCTGTATAATAGGGGAATTAATAGGGGTCTGCTGCCCCCCCCCCGGGTGCCCTGAGGGGAGGCCATGTCACTGTGAGCTCAGCCCCATATCTGAGCCTCGCCAGGTAACATCTGGATAGACGCTGAGTAGTCCTGGGCCAGGAGGGGAGAGGCACCCCTAGCCCAGCCCCTGAGATCCCCCAAACTCCCTAGCCGTCCTGGGGGGTCACCAGACACCGTCTTGCTGCTCTCCTGGACCCCGGGGCAGGAGACTGGGGGGCCCTCCCTCCCCACCTCCACCACCAGGGGCCCTAGAGGAACGGAGCCCGGGGAGGCCAGGCAATGTGCATTTATTAGGCCCCCACTTTGTGGAATGGAGGGGGAGTGAGAGAGACAGAGGGAGAGGAAAGGGCAGGAGAGGCAGAGACCCCACAGCAGCATGGCTCTGAGCCCCTTTGGGGAGCTCCCAGTAGAAGGGGACACTTTGGGAAGTTAGCTGCAGAGGTCAGTGGTTGGTGCAGAGCAGGGTGGAGCAGCCCAGGCTCAGCAGACGGACAGAGCCAAGGGTCCAGGGTCTCCCTCGAGGGGCAGCCATGGATCCTGGGCTGCACTGTAAGGAAGCTGGGAAGGGAGGAGAGGCATTGAATGCCCAGCACAGGAGATGGAAGCTGCCGCTCCAGGGCTGGCTCTGGCATCTGGGAGCAGGGAAAGGCCAGTGCCAGTCCCAGGTCCTGGGTCCCAGCTGGCCAACTTTCAGGGCAGTCTCATCTCACCCTCTTCTACAGAGAGGAGGCCTGCCCACAGGGCACAGGTCACTTCTGTGGCCATAGATTTAGGCTGGAAGGAAACGCAAAAGCCAGCTGGCCCCTGCCTCTCATTCTACAAACCGGAGACCGAGGCCAGATCTGACCCCAGCGCTGCCCCACCCCCCCATGCCATCTCATCGTTGGTCTGTGGATGAAGTCTGGGAGACTAGAGTTCAAATCCAGTCACATTAGTTTGGCATCTCAGCTGATGTCAATGGGAGGGTCTGACCCCAGAGGAAGGGAGTAGGGAGCCACAGAGGATTCCTGAGGGAGGGAGTCACATTAGTTTGGCATCTCAGAGACCAGGTGTTAGCTGGGTGACCCTGGGCAAATCGCTTCACCCTGTTGGCTTCAGTTTCTTCATCCGTAAATGAGCTGGGGAAGGACATGGCCAAGAAAACTCCAAATGGGGTCAGGAAGGGCCGGATGTGACTGACCAGCACAGAACAGGGTGCCTGACCTCGGGAGGCCTGCCTGCCCCTCTCCACTCCCCGAAGGAGGAGGGGACAGGGAGCTGGAATGGAGGCCCAAGAGCAGCCCCCTTCTGTCCAACGGAGCCCCGGGGGAGGAGTGCTCACTCTGCCCTGGAGGATCTGGATGTGAATCCTGCCTCTCGCTCATGTGCTGTGTGACTTTGGTCCAGTCTCTTGGTTTCTCTGAGGGGCCTGGAGGAGAGGAACTGGAGGCCTTTTCCAGCTTTAAGCCTAAGGTCCAGCCACCCTTCCTCCCCCTCCCCTCCCCCCCCCCCACACCCAGCTGTTTGTTTACCCAGGACTAATTAGCCTTGTGTCCGATTAGCCTTGAGCCCACCCCCTTCCGGAACCTGAGCCTGGGGGTCAGCGGGGGTCAGCCAGGCTCAGGAGCTGCCCAGCGGGAGAGGACAGCTGGAGCTGAATGCCTGCCCCCTCCAGCCCACCTCCCCTCCAGGCATGGAGACCCAACCAGAACCCCCACCCCAACTCCAAAGGCAGAGGCTGGTACAGGGCTGTGCTGGAAGAGCCAGAGATTTGTAGCAGGAGACCCCAGGGAGAAACAGGTAGTATAGAACAGAGCCTGTGAGAGCTGGGGATGAACCTAGAACAGGGGATGGCAGGGCTGGGAGGACCCTTAGAACAGGGGATGGCAGGCCTGGGGAGGGGCCTGAGGACAGGGGATGGCAGGGCTAGAGGGAGCTTCAACACCCCTCATTTTACAAAGGAGGAGCCTGAAGCCAAGGGAGGAGACCAGGGCCTAGAGCCTCAGTTTCCCAGGTCCTTCCGAGCCAGGGGTCTGATCTTCTCTCCACCCTGTTCCCCTCCCCCAGCTCAGCTCCTTCTCCCTGGTGAAGCCCCTTGAGAACAGGGAGCTCTTTCCACGGGCTCCGTGCGTCCCCTGGTGGACACTGGGGGAGTTGCTGGGGTTCAGACAATGCCAGAATGGTGGTTGTGGGGAGCCCTCCAAGCCGGGGCCCAGGTAATCACGGATTTCCAGCTAGGAGGGTCTCTGAGGCCCAGCTTGCACGTCTTCATTTCAGAGGGGGAAACTGAGGCCCAGAGAGGAGAAGGGTCTCCTGAGGCTCTCTGAGAGCGGGGACAATCTTGGGTTTGGGGGGGAGGGAGTATCCCCAGGACCTGGCACACATTGGCCCCCAATAATCAAATGCTCATTGGCAGACTTGCCCCCACTAGCGAGTGGCTGTGACCAGTGGCCCCCTCCCTTCCCAGCACTGAAGCCTGGGTTGCGCTGGGACCCCCACCTCACTGCTGCCAGTGCTGCCTCTGATGCCCAGCTTCCCCACCAGCGCTGCCCCAGGCTGATGCCTTGGGCTGATGCCCTGGGCTGATGCCCAGCTTCCCACCCAGTGCTGCCCCTGGTGCCCGGCTTCCCTGCCAGCCCTCCTGAGCACCACTTAGTACCCGCTAGGTATTCAATAACTGCTTTTGACAGACAGATAGATGCCAGCCCTGCCCACACAGGGCCCGTGTGCCTGCCCTTCCAGCGTCCCCTGGGGCTCACAGACTCCAAGGGCTCAGGTGTGGGAAGGAAGCACAGGAGCCTCCTCCCCCCCCTCCCCCATGCCCAGGACTGTGCGAGCACTTCACCAGTGTTCTCTGCCCTGTTCTTCACAGCCCTGGGATGGAGGGGCTGTCATGACCCCCACTTTGCAGCAGAGGAGACTGAGGCAGGCTGCTGTTAAGTGACTAGGCCAGGATCACTCAGCTGACAAATGTGAGACTGGATCTGAACTCAGGTCTTCCTGACCCCAGGCCCTGCGCTCTACCCACTGAGCAGCCTGGCTTGGCCTCCCAGATGCCCTTCACCTCCCAGGATCTCCACCTTCTGGGGATGTTGGAAACCTGGCTCCCTCTGGGAGACCTTCCCTCTGTGCCATCGGCCCCTCCTCTGCGCCGTTGGCCCTCCCGCTCACGCGCTGTGCCCAGGCACCCTATCTTTTCCACATTCCTGATCAGGCTCCCACCACCTCCTGTCTGTGCTCCTGCCATAGCCTCTACTGGGGGTCCTGCTGCCCCTTCCCTCCTCACCCCTCCCCTGCTCAGGCAGTCCTATGGCTCGCTATGACCTCCCAGGTCAGACATCAACATCTCTTTGCAAACTCCCCTCCTTGGACTCAGAGGTCCAGTCAAACAGACCTGTTTGCTTTTCCATTTCCCACCTCCACATCTTTGCCCTGGCTGTCCCTGGTGCCCAGCACACCTTCCCTCCTCAGTGCTGCTGCCCAGTTCAACCCAGAGGCCACCTCCCCTGTGCAGCTTTTCTGATTTTGCCCCCACTTTCCTGACATTACCCTTTCCCAATGCCAGGTCCTCGCTGGTCTCTGAGATGCCCCTGTCCAAGCTCTGGTCGCCTCCCTCTGCCTCGGGCCTCCTGAGCCTGACTCTGGCATCCCTCCCCGCATAGTCCGGACTCTACGAGTGACCAACCAAACTGCCCTTTCCTCCTGCATCCACATTCCCTTGCCCACCGAGGGCCCTCTTTGTTCCTCTCTCCTGGGAGTGGTGGGTAAGACCCAGACTGCCAAGGGATGCAAAGGGAAGTCCAGCAGGGAGGGTCTGACCCCAGGGGAAGGGAGTAGGGAGCCACAGAGGATTCCTGAGGGAGAGAGTCATGTTAGTTCGGCAGCCATGGGGAGGGTGGACTGGCCATTGAGACGGCTCCTTTTCCCCGCATTGGGGGACAGGTCTCCTGACTGCTCACGCTGTGGGAAACAACCCGAGGGCTATCCCCCCACTCTGCAGGCTGGCAAACGACACCCCAAACCAGGCAGCTACTCCTCTAAGCCTGGCTGTGAGCCCGTGGTGCCTCCCTTGGTCTGGGGAAGGGGGGTATGGGTTCAGGAAGCCTTGGGTTCAGATCCTCCCTCAGGCACTGTCCAGCTGTGGGGTCCCAGGCGGGGGGGGGGGGGGGGGCCTCAGCTTCCTTCCTGACAAAGTGAAGAATTGCCTCCAGAGACCCCTCCAGGGTGTGTGTGGGTGTGTGTGTGTGAGTGTGGGTGTATGTGTGGGTGTGAGTGTGTGTGTCTATGTATGTGAGTGTGAGTGTGGGTGTATGTGTGTGTGAGGGTGTGTGTGAGTAGGTGTGTGTGGGTGTGCATGGGTGTGAGTGTGGGTGAGTGTGCGTGGGGATGTGGGGGGTGTGGGTGTGAGTGTGTGTGTGAGTGGGTGTGTGCATGGGTGTGAGTGTCTGTGTGTGTGTGTGTATGTGTACCCTTGCAAACACAGTGCACACTCACGCCCTCCAGGCCAACCCTCACCCTGGTCCCGGCTCCCCATTCAGGTGCGCTGAGGTGGGACCCCTGCACCCCCAGCCCCGCTTCACTGCCCTCCTAAGAGTGGGGGCCGGGCCACTTGGGGCCCAGGCCTGCAGCAGCTGGGAGGAGGGGAAGGTCAGCACTGGGTCAGGAGGCTGCAGCCAGCAGCCACCCAGAGAGTCTCTGGACACTGGGGGCCCCACGGCAGCCCCCGTGAGCTGACTCCCCAGTGGCAGGGCCCCAGAGCCAGAAGGGACTTCAGAGGACAGCCAGGCCAACCACCTCCCCCTGCTCCCCCTCCTCTCCTTGCACTCTTCCAGAAACAGGGAGCTCACTACCTACCGTGGCAGGCCATCCCATGGCTAGGCAGGTAACTCTGGTCCTTAGTAAGCTCTCCCCCCTTCAGAAGCCTTCCCGTCCCTGTAAACACGAGCACCAAGGAGGCCTCCAGCACTAGAACCTTCAGGGGTCAGAAACAGACCCGTCCAGGCAGCGAGCCCAGGGCTCTCCAGGTGACTCTCCAACTTAACCTCCCTGTGTCTAGTTTGTACATAATCACTCATGGCCTCCCACGAGCCTCTGAGCTGCTTGAGAGCTCCCAGCTGTAAGCACAGTACCCGGTATGCAGTAGGTGCTTTATTAATGCATGTTGAGCCCAGGAACCCCTTGAGAGCAGGGGCCGTGTTTGCCTTTCTTTGTGCCCCCAGCTGTAATCACAGCACCTGGTATGCAGTAGGTGCTCAATCAATGCTCTTTGCCTTGGTGGCCCTGCAGGAGGCTAAGCTGCCTGCCAGCCGGGCAGGGACTCAGTGGTGGTGGTGGTCAGTTTGCTGGGCTATGTAACTGCCCAAGGACCTTGTCTCTGAGTCCACAACCCAGGAGGCAGAAACCAGACTTGAGCCCACCTGAGGCTTAGAGCTACCAGGCCCTTCTGCACCCAAAAATTGGAGAAGAGGCCCCGCCACAGATGGCCCTGCCCTTTCTAAGCCTGTTTCCTCATCTGTAAAGTGGGGGCTGGACTCTAGAATGGGGCTCCTACAGCCTACCATGTGCCCACGGAGAAGCATTTGTCTGGGCTGTGGTCCCCACTCTGAGCCTGCTTCCCAGAGCTGGCGTGTGGATCCCAGGAGGCCCTGGCATCATCGGGTCTGAGCTGGGGGGGCCCAGCAGGACAGGCTCGGGCCATGGAAGCCGGTTAGTGGAGCCAGAGCCCTGCTTGAGAGACCCCGGGCCTCAGTGTCCTCATCTGTGCAATGGATGCTCTTCTGTCTGTGGGACCCACCTCATGGGGTAGGACACACAAGCCTCCCATGACACATCTCCTTCAGGGGTCTTAGAGCTTTATGGAAATATTAGTCACTAGTATCTGGTCTCAATCTTTATTTTCTAGATGGGAAACTGAGGCCCAGGGAGGCCTTGGCCAAGGGTCCATGTAAGCAAGGACAGTGCTGGCCTAGAGCTCGGGCTGAGTCTGCTTCTCTCCCAGACCCTCAGTACCACTGTTGTCTATCAAAGATTCCGGGGGCAGGTGCAAGGGGATGGGGCTGGGGGAGGGCAGCAGGGGTGGGGGCAGGCAGGAAGCTAGCAGGGTATACGGGGAAGTGGGTCAGAGTGGGGACCAGGCCTCCCATCCCTGACCCCAGCCCCGGGCTGTGTTTGTCTAAGAGGAGGAGGGGGCTTTCCCAGTGGCCCCCCGAGGAGCCGGAAGCCCCCGCCACCTGGGCCGGCCAGGCACAAAGAACGGGATGTGAGGCCTGAGTCCTGTCAGGGGTTCTATGGGCCTGGGAGAGATAGCGATCACGGCTCCTGCAGGGACAATGGGCCAGCCCCGCGAGGATGAGCTCCACCAGAGCTATCCATCTTGTGGGGACAAAGCTCGTGTCAGCAGTGCCACATCCCCGGCAGGTCAGCGGCTGCTCACCCGAGGCCGGGCACGAGGGGAGCAGCCCCCACACCCCCAAGAGGAAGACAGGGCTGAGCATCCTGGGCCTGGGGTCAGAGGGGAGAGGCAGGGGGGCCATGGAGCCAGCTCCCACTTCAAGCCTTCCTTGGAAGCCAAGTGGTTTTGGACAGGCTCCAGCACCTTGCTGGGCCTCAGCTTCTCTGCTTGTAAAATAAGAGAGTTGGGCCCACTGACCTCTGAGCTTCCTTCCAGGTCTGACCATTCTATATAGTTTGTTCCTAGGGAGCTGTGAGGGACCACAGAGGCCACAGAGTCCATTTTTCTGACGTGGAAACTGAGTTTAATGTCCTTTCCAAAGTTATACAAGTACTGTTGTAGTAAGTACTGCAGCACTAAGGCCCTCCAGCCCTGCCATCCCCTGTTCTAAGAGTCCTCCCAGCTCTGCCATCCCCTGTTCTAGGGCCTCTCCAGCCCTGAGGGTCTATAATCTCCAAATCTTCTGGTGAATCCCTCCCCATCCCCAAAGGAGAGTCCTTCCCCCCTGGCCTTGGAGGGAGGGTGCTCTCTCTCAGAGCTGCTCCAGACCCCCACCTCCAGCATTCATTAATTCACCCACAATCCTAGAGAATCCCTTGTGTTTCTCTAAGCCTTAGTGTTTCATCAGTTAAATGGGGATTATCCGGGTTCTCCAGCCCTCAGGATAATGCAGGGGGCGCCAAGGAAGGAGGCTATCCTTGCTTTGCTGGGCTCACATCCCCAGGTGTGGCCCAGGCCCTTCCCTACTGCCCCTAGGCTCTGGGAGGCTCTGCCCACCTGCCCCAGCGGAGCTCGGAGAGCCTGGCTAAGTGGGCAAAGATGGGCCCCCAGAAGGCCTGGGAGACAGAGACTGATACAGAATGGGCTGAGAGGCTGGGAAGGGTGGGGAGGGCGCTCCACATCCCACCAGCTACACGTGTGAATGAGACTCTAGACATCAATGATGGAGGCAATCCTTGTGAGGAAGCTCGTGGAGCTGATGATCAGGGTGGGCTCTCCTTCATGGAGGTGAGGGGCTACAGGTGTGGAGCAGAGCATACACTGCCAGACCTGCCCAACTGTTCTTTTTCTTCTGCATTCTTTATCTCTGGGCTGGAAAAGGAGGGCGGAGGCCCTCAGGAATGCAGGAGGGGATGACACCTGGTGAGTGAGGCCAGGGGGAGAGGAGGCCTGAATGAAAATCCTGCTTCGTGACTCTGGGCGGGTCACTTAGCCTCGGCTTCTTCCGTTTCTCAGCCAAGGATCATGAAGACCAGCGCCAGGGTTGTGAAAAGCCAATGAGACGCTCCTTGTAAAACGCTTGGCACTGGCACCAGGCACACATTGGGCGCCTAATAAATGCTTGTCTCATTCCTGGACGTAGAACTGAAGGGTCCTTAGAGGCTCCCCATTTCACAGATGAGGAGACTGAGGCCACTGAAGGAAAGGCTTTGGAACAAGCCACTGACAGCAGCTCACCCTGCACCCTGTGGGGCTCCACGTCCTCCCACTCCCCCAGGTCTGCCAACCCCCAATGTCATCACTCTCCCTGGGTCCCCGCTGGGGGCAGAAAGGCTTGGCTTGGTTTGGGGCCCGGGTGAGGCTGCAGCCCATGGGCAGCGGGGAGATGGGCTCTGCTCCCCCCAAGCTCCCCCACCCCTTTCCCTGCCTCAGTTTCCCTCGGGTCCGGGCAATGTTACAAGGGTCTTTCCTTGCAATGATGATATGAGGGAAGCAGGACAGACATCACCAAGCAGCGTCACACAGTGACCCCAGGACAGTGAGCCCCTATAGCGCCCACAGCTCCCCAATCCTGGGTACCAGCCTTTGGAGCCAGAGATGGCCGTCACACTGCCGCCCTCTCCTGGCCTTCTGTAGAAGTGCAAGCACTGGCTTTCGGGGGGACCAGCCCCTTCCTCCTTCTGGAGTCAGCGCCTTTGGGGGACCCCTGCTCTGGGTGTGAGTCACAGGCTGGGGACCAGCCTCCCCATATCTCCCAAGCCAACTTCCCCTGCTGGGCCTCGAGCAGCCCCCCAAGCCGCCCCTTCCCCTATCCCAGAGCCACCCCCAGCTGAACCCCCCAGCAGAGCCCCCCAGGTCTAGCCCTTCTGCTGAGTCTGCGGCACCTGTGACCGGCCTCCCCATCTCTCACCTTTGTTTTCCTCTCTGGTCATGAAGGAGTCGCTGTAATGGTCTCCCAGAACCCCCCCCAGCTCTGAGATTCAGTGACATTAGGAAGGAAGAGGCCTGAGGTCCAGCCTCAGCCTGGCCAGCCTGCTAAGTGACCCTGCTCACTGTCCTGGTTCTTGCCCCCTCCCTTCCACAGTGCGGTAATAAGGTCTTTGCAAACCTTGCCACCATCACCATCTTTGGAGTTGAGACCCGGGTTCTAATCCTGTCTCTGATCATTTCTGTCTAAATGACCTTGGGTATGTCCCCCCCTGGACCTCAGTTTCCTCCTCTATAAAAGGAAGGGTTTGGACTAGAGACCCTTCTGGTGCTAGAGCTAGGTTCTGTGATTCCAGTGATAAACTCCAGCCTCCACATTTTTGTCCAGGCTGTTCCTCATGCCTTGAAGTCAATCCCTCTTTCCTCTAGCTCCCTTCAGCACAACTTAGATGCTACCTCCCACACGAAGTCCCTTCCTCATGGCCTCCCCCGCCCAGTTTCTTCCTCTTGAAGTGACTGCATTGCTCTGTACATCCACCATCATTTCTTCTCTATGTGTCCAGTGCCCCCCACAGAAGGGAAGCCCCTCTATGGAAGGGCCTACTTCCTGCTGCGACTCCAAGGCCAGCCCGGTGCCTGGCACAGAATAGGCACTTTATACTCCTTGAATGACTGAATGTAAATTCAGGTGTAGTCACTTAGGAATTCACAGCTGTGTGTAAGCTCCCTGAGCACAGTGACTGACATTGGAGCCAGTGGGACCAGGGTTCAAGGAGGCGAAGGGCCTTAAAAGAGAAATGCCTATGGGGGCATTGGGGATTATTGATGAGCTCCAGCTCTGCCCTCCCCCTGATCCCCCAAATGCGGCCCCTAGAGCCCCCCTCTCCCCTCTCCCTCTCTCCTCCCTCCCTCTGCCTCACAGACCCCTGAACTGCTGTGATGAACCCCCAAATTCTCAGGGATTTATCTGCCAGGAAAGACTATCCAGGGGTAAACATACAAAGAACCAGTCAGAGACAGCCCCTCTCTAGCAAGCAGGGCATAGAAATTGGGGGGCAAGGAGGGGTGTTGGAGATCCAGTCTCCTGTTTTTACAGGAAGCTAACCTGGAGCCCAGAGCTGGGGGGCCATCCCAGGTAGTCTTCAGACCAGGGCTCTAAGGGTGGCTGGGGCCTCATCTAAGGGCACTAGTGTCAAAGGGGGTAAGCTTCCTTGGGGTGGCCTTCCCCGCTGAGCCATCGTGTCCCCCAATAAGAGCAGATCTCACAAGGCTATGGAGCTGATAGATTGGGGTAAGTAACTCTGGGTTCCAGGGTCACTGGGCTATCTGTAGCCAATCCTGTCCCCCTCCTGCTAAGCCCCACGTCCTCTGGCCCCCTCCCTCCAGGATCCAGAAGGCAGGAGAAAAGGGGAAATGGGCACGAAAGAACATGAAACACACCCCCCACCCCGCCCCCACACGCCCCGGTGGCACCGTTGCAGCCCCACTGTGCGCGTGTTCAGAGAGGAGCCTGGGCGCCCCAGCGTTCTCTGGTTCCCAGCTCCCTCTCCAAGGTGAAACAGTCCCAGCAGTCCTATGGTCAGTGATGTATTTTAATAATTCCCCTCAGCCCACCCTCACACTGACACCCCAAGCTGGAGCGTGAAGCCCCCCAAACAATGCTGGCCCACTTTCTGTGCTTTCCCCCAGGAGCCTGATGGAGCTTAACCCCATACTTCATTCTGGGATTTATTCCTCCCCCTCCCTATCCCCCAACCTCCCCACAGGGTCCTGGGTGGGGCAGAGCCAGGCTAGCCACCCCCAGGAGCCCAGATCTGAAAGCTGGAAGGGCCTTTAGAAACCCCTCCGTCCAATCCCCCCATTTGAGAGATCCAAGGTCTCCTTCCGGGTCTATGCTTTGGGCCACACTGGCCCTCTGCTATGCCTGGAGCCTGAGGATTCTCCACGGGCTGCCACCTGTCACCAGGTGGAATCTTCCCAGGGCACAGGAGAACCAGGTAGGTGCCAGAAGGGATGTCTGCCAGAACACTCTATGGGATCTGGGCCATCTAAAGGGCAGTACTAGAACTACTGGTTCCGAATCACATGGATGGAAGGGTCCCTCCAAGGCCAACGGGCCCAGCCCATGCATGAACAAGACTGTTCTAGTATTGCTTCCGCCTGAAGCCCTCCTGTCATGGGGAAGCCCTTGCAAGGGGCAGCTTTCATCTCCTCTGGACCCTGGCCTGCGGCCCAAGCTCTTCAGAGACTTGGACAGAGCTCTCCCATGCCCCCCAAGTCTTCTGGGCCCTTTGCCCTCCTCTGGACACATGACCACCTGTCAGAGTCCTCACTGAATGGGACTCCCAGCGCATTTGTTGCCTCCCCTGAGGGATGGAGGTGGCCTAAGGTGGTTAGAGAGAAGGCTAGGAGAGGGTCAAGAGAGCCCATGGGGCTATGAGAAAGAAGTAGGTTTGAAGGGTGTGGCCACCCGAGCTCAGGCCTTGGGCAGTCTCCCCTCAAGGAGGCCTGTTGTGATCAGAGTCTTTGCCCCTTGACCACAGAGGATGGAAGTCAGCAGTGAAGGCCTGCCATCTTCCAAGGAAGGGCCAGGTCAGAGAACACGGGTCTTGGACTCTGGTGCTGGGTAGGCGAGAGGGAATGGGCACCCAGGCTGTGGGGTGTACCTCTTTCCCTACAGATCAGAGGGATCAGTCTGTGGGACCTGGGGAGGCTTGAGGAGGTGAGTCACAGCAAGGGGCAGGAGGCGTGAGCCCCAGCTAAGGTTAGGTTAGGGGAGCCCTGGCCCCCAGCAGGGCAAGGGCATTAGGAGGATTGAGGGGCACGAGCCTGGACCTTTGCTCAGGCCAGATCGGAGGGGCATTGGCCCTGGGCAGGGCAGGGGCCCCGGCTCAGGCCAGCTCAGGTCAGGGGGTCTGGTCGTCCAGAGGTGTGCTCTGCAGCAGCAGGTCCTGGGCGACGAGCTTTGCCTCGCGGGTCAGTGCCCGGTAGCGCCAGAGGCGGATCAGCAGCAAAAGCAGCAGCAGGGCGTGGAGCAGGAGCAGGCAGAGAAGGGCCAGCTGGACCCCCAGCGCCTGGCTGCAGCCCGCCAGCCCGCAGGTGGCCTGCAGCTCATCCAGGCCCAGGTAGAGCAGGAGGCGGCCCTGCAGCCGGGGGGGCCCAGAGCAGCGGAGGTCACGGTAGAGGCTGCGGTCCTGCTGACCCCCCAGCCAGGCCCGCAGGTAGAGCAGGCTGCAGTCACATTGCCAAGGGTTGGCTGCTAGGTGCACCTGATGCAGGAAGGGCAGCCCATCGAAGAGGCCAGCGGGCAGGCTACTCAGGTTGTTGGCCTGCAGGATGATCTCTGTGGTGCCTGGAGGGAAGGCCCTGGGCAGACTGGCTGCTGTCAGGTGCTGGTGCCCACAGTCCACCAGGGCACCTGCGCAGCGGCAGTGGGCGGGACAGGCCGGGGCCCAGTGGACCACAGTCAGAAGCAGAAGGCCCAGGGCCCAGGGACCCAGCAGCAGCCCTGGAACAGGAGAGCCAGGGATGGCAGGGTGAGGGGCTCTCCCCATAGGTAGGGAAAGTGAGCCCCGAGAAGAGTGGGGGTTCAGAAGGGGCCTTAATTATACCATCAGTCATGACTTCCTCCCCACTTTACAGATGAGCAAGAAGGACTTTCAGAACATAGACCTTAAGGCTACTCTCACCCTCCCATTTCCCAGATGACACCGAGGCCCAGAAAATGGAAAGGCTTTTAGGTCACAAGGCCAATTAGTAGCTGAACTGGAATTTGAATTCAGGTCTTTGCCTACAAACCCCTCCTCAAGCTGCTCAAGTTTTCATGAAACGCCTGCTGGATGCAGGTCATGTCCTGGGCTCCTGTAGGCAGAGCAGCAAAGAGCCTATGGTGGTGGGGGGGGGGGCCACAGGACCCTGGCGGGGCTGAGCCAGAGAGGACTCTAGAGGAGGGGTGCTTTCTAGGCCCGGGGCCTGCCTGCATCGCCCCTTCCAGACTCAGCTTCCCCACCTGTGACCTTCCTTCTCTAGCTCCAATTCCCAGGCAGAGTGATCTCCTCGGTAGGAGGAGAATGGGGGTTTCGAGGCTAGCCCCTGTTCCCTGTTCACGGTGTGACTCTCCTCCCTCAGCCCATTTCTTTATCTGTAAGATGAGGGGGCTGAACCAGGTGACTTCCAAGCACCCCCCCTGCAACTGCAACATCCTGGATTCTCAGGGTGGCCGGACAGACAGGGATGGGTCCAGGGTGGGAGCTTTGGAGGTGAGCCTGAAGGAGGCCCCAGCCCAGCCTTGGCCCCCGGACCGGAGAGGAGTAAAGCTGGGCACGGTCAGGGGCGAGGGCACGGTCAGGGGCGAGGGCACGGTCAGGGGTGAGGGCACGGTCAGGGGCGAGGGCACGGTCAGGGGCGAGGGCACGGTCAGGGGCGAGGGCACGGTCAGGGGCGAGGGCACGGTCAGGGGCGAGGGCATGGAGGGCCTCCCGGAAGGGGAGGAGTACTCTCTGGAGGCTGGTCAAGGGCTAGCAATGGAGGGGTCTGGGGAGGTGCCCCCCGTTTTCCAGGACCACTGAAAACAAGCAGCGCCCTGGTGGAGCCTGGGACCTAGACCTCAAAAGATCCTGAATCAGCTCAGAAGCCCCCCCAAAACCCTTCGATCATGGCTAAGGCCAGACTCACCAGAACCCATGGCCCCTAGCTGGGCAGAGAAGACGGAAGGTGACGGGACAGACAGGCTGGCCTCCGCACACTGAGACCTCCAGGGATAGTGGTCAGAGTGAGGCAGCCAGAGATAAGGCAGAGGCCCTCCCGTCCCCACCCATCAGCCTCCCGGAAAGAGGGAGACAGCCAGTGGGGCAGGGTGGGGGAGGGAGGAGGGAGGCAAAAGGGCAAGCCAGAACGTGGGTTAAATGCTCTCAATATGAGTCCAGGATGAAGGTGTCTGGACAATTCACATGAAGATCTGGGGGTCTTAGAATGCAAGTTCAATGTGAAACTACAAAAACTGGACCTAACTGTGACCTTTCCACTCTGGACCTCAGTTTCCCCCTCTGGAAAATTAGGACATTAGAAGAGATGGTCTCTGAGGACTCCCCCCATTCTAAACCTATGATCTGATGTGATCTTGGGCACTTCTTAACCTCTCTGGGCCTCAGTTTCTCCATCTGAACAGGAGGGGATTGAACTTTGAGACCTTTCCAGTTCTAAACCTAAGATGCTAAGATCTTATCTGAGGGGCCTCCAGTTTTTTCATCTGTAAAATGAGGAGGGTCCTATGAGCTGTCCTCTGAGGTGCTCCCCAGCTAAGATATTGGAGAACATCCATAGTAGAAAAGAAAATCAGAGCTCCCTCATGTAGAGCTTAGATTCTGAGAAAGGTGGCCAGGCCAGTGGGGCTGGGATGGGCGCTCGAGCCAGGGGGTACACTGGGGAAAGCCTTGAGCTAGCAGGAGTCAACAGACCCAGGCTCCAGCCCTGGCTCCCCCCCTTCCTAGCAGAGTGATGGTGGCCTTAGTGTCTCCAAGGCATCTGTAAAATGGGTACAACAATGTTTGCAGACCTTCTGCTCATGGGGTCCTTGTGAGAAAAGCCCTCCATACACTTCAAAATGCTCTGGAATTCAGAAGCACTTTTTCATCATTTGATGAAAGGGAAGCCCTTCAGCCTGGGTCTATTCTGCTTGACCCCAGAAGTCAAAAAGCACTGAGTTGGGAGGGAGTGCCAGGGAGGCAGGTTCAAGGTTAGGGTCTGAGAAAACTTAACAAATCACTATCCCCAAATGGCCTGGGCTTCTGAGAGGTCGGAGGGCTCCGAGCAGAGGGCACCAGTGGGTCCTGGCCCTCCAAAGCCCCTTCCTGCTGATTCACTCAGTGACCCTGAGGGGAGATGGGGGGCCCAGGCCTCAGCTCCTCATCTGTACAATGCTGTAGCCAGTGGTCTCTGGAGACCCTTCCAAGTCTGAGCCTCCTAGGCTCTGGGGCCGCCTTCCCATTGGGCCAGGGATGAGGAAGTACCAGGCAGGGCCCCCGAGGGAGGCTGCTTCGGGAGATAGAGGTGCTGAATCAGCAGGGGCTGGTTACTGGGGCTTCCTGGCCCCAGCCCCCCCCCCCATCTCAGGGTCCAGGCACCACAAGGGAACACACAGGACTAGGCCGGCGTCTCTACCACCTTCCTTATTCTCCCAACCATCCTCAGGGATGGGAAACACCAACAAGCCCAGAATGTTCATTAACAAAAAGGCTCCATTTCCAAAGGGGGAAGGGGACAGAGAAAGTATCTTACAAAGACCAGAAACCGGGCCACAAGTCCAAAGTTGGGGAGTTAGTGGGGGGCAGGGGGCCTGAGCAGGGAGAAGAGACTGCCCCCCAAGGCTAAGGGTCATGCAGGATCTGACCACTCAAACACAGGCCTGAAGAACGGGAACCCCACCTGCCTCGGACACCCTCTGAGGGGGCTAACCTGGGCATTCAGGGCTCAGGCTCCAGACCAGAGGGTTTGGAAAAGCAGCCAGCGCCAGGGGGGCTTGAAGGGCAGGGGCGCAGTGATACAAGTGATGACCAAATGAACACAAAGCCAGTGGGGTTGGAGAGTCGGGGACAGGGTGGGGGTGGGGGGGTGCCAGGACGGGGCAGGGTACCAGGGGTGGCTGGGGGCAGGCATCCTCGCTCCTGGGCCCCCACATCTGCACCATGGGAAGGTCTGAGCCTCTTAGGGAGCCACGAACCCCACAGCAGAAGCATATTGGGGGTTGGGGGCAGGTGTGCCAGGCAGGTCTCACTCACAAGAGGAAGGTTTATGGGGGAAGCACTCTCAGATGCCATCAGGGGAGTGGGGGTCAGGGATCAAAGATGCCTGCCAGCCCTTCTATCCTCTGTCCATCCGGTAATGGCCTCTTCCCCCCACCCCCTGCCCAGTTGAGGCCACTGAACCAGCAGAGGACTCATTTGTACCCCTCTGGTTAGATGGGGGACTGGGTGGAGAAGCTCTGCCCCAGGTTGCTGGTCTGGTGGAGAATCTCACCCCTCCCACCCTATGTCCCCCAGGCCGAGCCATCTGGGGGACCACCAGGGACCTGAGCAGCCTAGGGGGCCCAGAGGGGGAGTGGACCGCCTGAGCCACCAGGCTCTACTACCCTCTAAGGGAGAAGGGCTTCAGGGGCCCGCTGCCCGCTCCCCCTTCCAAGGCCCACCCCAAAAGCCTGAGCTCAGGGCTGGGTAGAAGCCAAGCTATGAGTGTGTGAGCATGTGAGCATGTGTGTGTGTGTCTGTGGGCACTAGGCCCAGGGCCTGAGAGAAGGGGGAGGGGCAGGGTCTGTGGGAGTGGTAAGGTGACCTAGGGCCAAATCCCTGCTACCTCTGGGCCCTGGCTGCGTCCCTTTCCTTCTCTGGGCCTCGGTTTCCCCACCTGTAATGGCAATAGCCAGCCTCTCTCTGGTGCATTAGGTTTATCAATATTACTCATGATCCAACAACACTGGCAGGGAGGTGCTATTGCTTTGGCCACTTGACAGTTAGGGAAACTGAGGCAGAACAAGGTGAAGGGACTTGTCCAGGGCCCTCCAGCTTGGAAGTTTCCATGGCAGCATTTGAACTCAGTTCTCCTTGACTCCAGACTGCCGGCTCTGTGCACTGTGACCCCTCAATGGCAAATGTGCCGTAGGCTAGAAGGCCCTGGAGGTCACTTTTGGCAGTAATTCCCACGACCCTCTACAGCCTCTGGCCTTTCCCCTTCCCAAAGAGGCAGGGCTGGCTAGGTTGGGGGAGAAAGGGGGAACCACATAGCCCTTATCTGCCTGCACCATAGTCCCCCCTTCCCAGCAGGGGGGAGAAGGGGGGCCGTAGGAGGAAAGAAGGGAGGGAGGAAGTGGGCGGTGGAGGGGCTGACCACTGCCCACCCTGCCAAGTCTGCAGGGAGCCTCAGTCCAGGGTGATGGGGAGCGGGGGCCCAGGGCAGGGCCTTGGTCCTTATGAGGCAGGGGAGGCACGTGGAGCTGGGACTCAGTCCGAGGCCTGGCTGGCGAGGCTTCGGCCCCATGGGGGATGGAGGGGCCGGGTGCAGGGAGGCGAGGGCCCCAACCCCATTCTGCTCCTTGCCACCCAAGCCTCTGAGCGGGTGGAGCCCATCCCAGGATGCCTGAGTCACACGGGGGGATGCGGCCCTTTTCTGGGCCGGCCGGCACAGGTGGAGAATAAATTAGGGGGTGCCCAGGGGCTTCCTGGTGGGAGGGGGCTCTGGGGGCAAGGGCCTCGCGTCAGGCCCGGCATCACTGGTCCTGCATCTGCTGCTTCATCTTCTGGAGCATCTCCTGCATCCGCCTTAGCTGAGGAGGGGCAGAGAGATGGAGTGAGTGTGGCCTGTGGAGCCCCCCGGCCTCCCTCTGAACCCCCAGAAAGAGCAGGGCTGGCGCCAAAGCAGGTAAAGGCAGGGTCTGTGGGAATGTCCCAGCTGGCCCTCAGCAGCCAGCGGCTGAGGAGGCTGGGGTCTGGGGATACTCAGGGGGCTGGCTCCCCAGGGCCTTACCTCCTCATCCTTCATCTTGATCAGCTTCTCTGTTTCCGTGTCTGGGGTGGGCACCGGCAGGATGGGAATAGGGCTCTCCATGCGGCTGTCCTGGGTCAGTTTACTGAGGAGGAGAGAACGGGTCAGGGGGCTTCTCTCCCTTCCTCTGTCTCTCTATTGCTTTCTCCCTCCCAGTGGTCTCTGTTTCTCTCTCTCTCTTCCTCTCTGTCTCTCTGTCTCTCTCTCTTTCTGTCTCACACACACACACACACACACACACACTCACACACTCTCACACATACACACTTTCACACACACTCATACTCACACACACACACACATACACTCACATCCTCACACACTTTCACACACACTCATACTCACACACACTCACATCCTCACACACTCTCACATATACACTCATACTCACACACACTCACACACACACATCCACTCACATCCTCACACACACATACACTCACACACTCATACTCACACACTCACACTCATACACACATACACTCACATCCTCAGTCTCACACACACTTACACACTCACACATACACTCACATCCTCACACACACTCATACTCACACACACATCCTCACACTCACACATACACTCACACTCACTCACACACACACACACACTCATACACACTCATACTCACACACACATACACTCACATCCTCACACACTCTCACACACACACACACACTCATACTCTCACACACACATACACTCACATCCTCACACACACATACACTCACACACTCATACTCACACACACTCACATCCTCACACACTC
>CM053587.1:349356066-349358566 GCA_028646515.1 Pseudochirops corinnae
CAGGGGATGTCAGGGCTGGGAGGGACCTGAGAACAGGGGATGTTAGGGCTGGGAGGGGCCTTAGAACAGGGGATGTCAGGGCTGGGAGGGGGCCTAGAGCAGGGGATGTCAGGGCTGGGAGGGACCTGAGAACAGGGGATGTCAGGGCTGGGAGGGGCCTTAGAACAGGGGATGTCAGGGCTGGGAAGGGCCTGAGAACAGGGGATGTCAAGGCTGGGGGGGGGGTTCTTAGAGATCACCTAATCCAGTCTCTCATTTTACAGAGCAGGAAACTGAGGCCCAGAGGAGGGAAGAGGTTCAATCAGGGTCTGGCAGCTGGCGGGTCACTGGGATTAGAACCCAGACATCCTGACTCTCCGGGGTTTCCTACTGCTCTGCAGTCCCTCCCTCAAGGTTTCTGAGTCCTTTGGGGGTTTTGGTGAGTGGGTGGGGAGGGAGCTGACACCCAGAGCTCTTTCAAGTTCTCAAAGTGCTTTCAGTTCCCTGGAGTCCTCCAGCCTCACAGGAGGCAGGTCTGATACTGGTCATTATTCCTATTTTATGGGCGAGGAAACTTAGAATCAGAAAAGGGAAGGAACTTGTCCAAGGTCATGCAGCCAGCACCAGAAGCAGGTGTTAACCATCAACCCCAGGTCCAGAGTTCTACCCACTGTGCTGTGGACCTGGGTTTGATTCCTGCTTCAAACACTTCCTACTTGGGTGACCCTGGATAAGTCACTGGGCTTCTCTGACCATTAGGCTCCTCATCCATGAAACGGAGACAACAGAAAGTGTCCAGTTTTCCTCCCAGGCTTGCTGGGAGAGCCGTGTGTAGATGGTTGTCAGTTGTTGTTAACACCACATTGATGGTCTCTGGGCCCGACCCAACAGGGTCGGCATCCTGGGGCTCAGAATCCAAAGCTCTGGATGCTGGCTGGGCTGTGCCCCAATCCACGGGTGACTTGGGGCTCGTGCCTCACCCTCTCCCGGCTGGCAGCCTGGGTGGCCCAGAGGGGGAGGTGGGGGAGAGGGACAGTTTCCAGGGCCTCAGGCTAATGTAACCCAGTCTCTGAGCCCCCCACCTCCCACTGGTCAAGCTGCCCACATTCTAGCCCCCAGACTCATTCGTTCACATTTCAGTCTGTGTCTCAGTAGAAACTGAGAGGCCACTGTCCTGGGAGCTGATGGTGAGGGGAGAGATGGGTCCTGGGAATTGCTGGAGGTGGGGGTGGGGAGAGGCTTGGGAACAGGAGGAAGGAGGGAATGGGAGACAGGGCCTGAGAAACCATCAGTCAGGAAGCAGGCCTGGGCAGGGGGGCAGGGGCTGGGGGGCCACCTGTTCAGGCCCGCTCATCTCCAATTCCCAGATTTGCAGTACTAGCAGGGGGGCTGATTGGCTTCTGGGGGCTCAGGGACTGTGGGGCTACTCCCTAGACAGGCCAGTGGAAGGCAGGGCCTCCTCGAGCCAAAGTGTACTCCAAAGTGCCAAGCCTGTGTTATGGTCCAAGGATACCCCATACAATACGCCCAAGGGGCCCTTTTGTTGACTTGAAGAGACCTCTGGAGCTAAATGTAAAGTCTTAGACTTGGGTTCAAAAAATCAATCTCACACCTCCAAACTTGGGGAGGCATAGCCAGATAGCCTCTGAAGAAGATCCAAGGGTCTAAGTGTGTTTCCACCTCCATAGGAGTCAGCAGCTAATCTTGGACTGCATGAATAGAGAAGAGTAGAGTGGATTCTTCAGGTGAGGTAGTGAGTTCCCCATCACTGGTGGTCTTCAAACAGAGATTGGTTGACCACTTGTGAGGGACACAGGTTAGACCAGATGCCCTCTGAGGTCCCTTAGAATGGGGCGATGGAGGGATCCCATGAATCCTAGCTGTGCTGCCCACCATCTGTAGCCTGCACCAGTTGTCTGGGATAACGTCATAAACTTGTCTTCCCTGGGAATGTGTCTTTATCAGGGGCGAGGGGGAGGGGGCTCAATTCATCCACCCCTGAGCACAAACTTGTCCCTGCTTAGCTGGGGCCTGGAGAGGCAAACACCCACAGGCCTGGGGAACTTGATATTTTAAGACTTAAAACAAATGTTTCAGCATCTTGATCCCTGGCCCACTGTGGGATTGGGGGGGCCTGGCAGTGGGGAAGGGGGAGGGGCCAGAGGAAGGATTCCAACCCCCAGGCATCTCTCCCACCTAACAGAACAGAAGTTTCTGGGGGTTTCTAGGGGCCCCTCATCTTACAGAGGCGCAAGGTCACCCTGCCAGCCAAGGGCAATGCACAATCAGGGAGCACTAAGTGTCTGCTTTGTGCCAAGCACTGTGCTAGGCACCGGGACAGGAAGGGGAGAGACGAATCAGTGAGGCTCCTCCCAATTCTGAGCTCTGGGTTAAGGGGTGGGGGCTTGGCTGTTCAGGTGTGACCAACTCTCTATGACCCCATTTTAGGGTTTTTCTTGGCAGAGATATTGGAGGGGTTGGCCGTTTCCTTCTCCAGCTCATTTTACAGATGGGGAAACTG
>CM053587.1:349363566-349400343 GCA_028646515.1 Pseudochirops corinnae
TCAGTAAACTCCAATGGCTCCCTATCCCCTTCAGGATCAAATAGAAAGTCCTGGGGCTTTTAAAGCCCTTCACAATCTATGTCCCTCCTGCTTGCCTAGGCTTATGACACCTTCCTCCCCTCTATGTGCTCTGTGATCCAGTGACGCTGGCCTCCTGGGGGTTCCTCCCACTCAGCACCCATCTCCCGTCACCAAGCCTTTGCACTGACTGTGCCCCATGCCTGGAATACTCTTATCACATCCTGTCTTCCACGGTTTCCTTCAAGTCCCAGCTACTAAAATCTTACCTTCTTTGAGAAGCCTTTCCTGATCCCTCTTAATGTTATTGCTTTCCCATTTGTTGATTATTCCCAATTTACTTTATCTATGTCTATAGCTATCCATCCACCCATCCATCCATCCATCCATCCATCCATCCATCCATCTCTCTCTCTCTCTCTGCCTATCTATCCATCTATCCATCCACCCATATATCTATCTATTTATCCATCCATCCATCTATCCATCCATCTATGTATCTATCCATCCATTCATCTATCTATCTATCTATCTATCTATCTATCTATCTATCTATCTATCTATCCACCCATCCATCCATCTATGTATCTATCCATCCATTCATCTATCTATCTTATTTAACCTTTTCTGTCATAGTCATTTGCATGTAATCTCACTTAGTAGATTCTGAGCTCTGTGAGACCAGGGACTGTCTCGTCCTTCCCCCTTTTGTATCCCCAGGGCTTGTCACAGTATCTGGCACATAGTATATTAAACACACAGGTGTTTAATAAAGGCTTGCTAATTTGAAGGAATAGGAGATGTTTAGCTAGGTGGTAAAAAGATTCAGGGAGACATGTCTCCTGCTTTCCTGTACCTGAAGCACTATCATGAGTGACCCCAGAGGGCAGACCCAGGAACTATGGGCATAGCTGTCTGAGGTGAAACTTTTTACCAATGAGAGAGTGGCTCTGGCTGCCCCTTCCTGGAAGTCTCTGAATGAAGGCTGGATGGGCACTCTTGGGGAATCTGCTAAGGGCCCCCCAGCTCTGAGGTGCTGCGGCTCAGTGATTTGGGGGGAGCAGGGCCAGGCCTGGGCCAGGAACTCCATGACCTCATACTTAGTGGAGCCATAATGGGGCCAAGGAAGTAATGGCCAGTATGTATCAAGTCAAGGTTATATGTCTGGCAGAAGCCACGTGGCATTTAGACTGGTAAGGCTCAGGTCCAGCTAGGGTGGCATCACCAGAAGTTATCAACCACTCTGCAGGGCTTCAGGCACAGGTCATCCCCTCCACATCTTCCCTGGGTGTGTGTGTAAGCATGTTCCCAGTCATACATCTTCATTATGCATGTGTGTCTCCATGCATGTTCCCTATGTGTGGCCACTCCTCTCTCTGAAGGTGTGTGTATTTGTGGTAAAATGTATTCCAGGTTAATTGGGGAAATGTCTTATTGCTTCTTTTCTTACTGTTACTTCATTAAATGCCTTTGCTTTTTAACTAACTGTGCTTTGTCTGACTAGTAAAGAGAAACGTATCGATGGGGGCTCATGAGTTATGTTTTTGAGTGGAGGCAGACCCGCAGATTACCTTGAACTGAGACAACTTTGTCTGGGGGACCACTTTGCTAATTGTGGGGATCCCCAAGGTACTATCCACTCATGTTTTATTTATCACTAATATTGGATTGTCAGTTTCTCAAGAGCAAGGATTGTGTAATTTTCATAGGATCATGGGATTCAGAGCTGGAAGTAAGCTCAGAGACCCTCTAGTTCAACCATCTCACTTGACAGATGAGGAAACAGAGGCCGAGGGAGAGAAAGAAAATTGTCCTTGGTCATGCAGATCTCATAATCCCATCTCAGCACAGGATCTTGCACAGAATAGGATCTAATATTTATTCAACAATTCAATTAATCATTTATTAACCATCTATTATGGGCAAGGCAGTGTGCTAGACCTGTGGATCCAAGGATGAAAAGAAATCAGCCCAAGTCTTTGAGAAAATCACATGCTATTGGGGAGATTAGAGGAGCCTATACACAGACCAAGAAGAGAATACAAACTATTATTTGAAGTCATTTCTGGGGATATGAGACGGTGCAAATGGCTGGAGGGATTAGGATGGGCCTAGTTTATGAAGCGACGTGATCTGAACCTTGAAAAATTGCTGAAGATTCTCAGAGGTGGAGATGAGAAGAAAGGGCATTACAGGCATAGGGGACAGCCTGTACAAAGGCATGGAGGTGGGATTTGGGACATCATTGGCCAGCAAGCCAATTTGACTAGAACAGAGTGTGCGTGAAGAGAGATAAAAATGAAATAATTCTGGAAAGATAGACTGGAGCCTGGCTGTAAGGGGCTGTTGGTGCAGGATATAATTGAATGTGATGAGTTGGGATAAGAGAGATTCAGGGTGTGGAGAGGGTTCAAAAAGGTTTCCTGGAAGAGGTGAGCCTCACAGGCAGAGAACTGGACTGAGCATCAGTGATGGATGGAGGGTAGAGGTAGGCCACTCCTGGGCCTTGGATTTAGAAGGCTAGACTTCACGTGCCTGATTTTTCCACCAGTCAACACTTAGCCTCTCTAGGCCTCAATGTCCTCATCTGAAAAATAGGGCTAATTTCTTCACTCTTCTGCTTTCAGGACTGAAAGGAGGGAAGGGCTTTGTAAAGTGCTAAGCACTTACCATTATCATTGCTGCTATTATAGCTTCTTAGAGCTGCGGAAGGGCAGAGCTGGGCCTGTCCTGGGAACACGAGGAGGGGTGCCCCTTGGTTCCCCATTAGGACTTGGGCTCGGAGTGGGAGATTGCCAAGCAAAGAAAAATGACTCATTTTTTTCCTCCCTCAGTTTCAAAGGGGAATGCTATGTGGCTGGGGGATAGGGGTGGCTCACCTCCACCCCAGCCCCGGAGCCTCCTGCCTTTGGAGAGGGCTGGCAGCAGGAGCTGGGGTGCCTTGGGAAATCATGTCAGCTCAATCCCACACAATGCTGTTCCTTCCTCATCTTGTATAGGCCCAGTGCTGGGGAATGGCCAAAGCCAGATCTTCTGGTCTTCCTTAGGGGCTAAGACACCAACACAAAGCTGGACCAAGGGCAGCCAGGCCCCTTTGCCAATAGGCCTTCTGAGGTGATGCTGAGGACACAGTTGCGGTTCTGGGCTTGAACTTTGAAGGGGAAATTGAGGGACTGAGAGCAACAGGGGGAGACTGAGGCAAGTTGGCCTCCCTGCCTTGGGCTCTGGGAGTTTGTGCCTGTCTACTCTTTCCAGGGAAACTTTCTACCTTGTACCTCACCAGCCCTCAGAATGTAAGCTCCCTGAGGGCAGGGGATGTTTTTGGTTTTTCTCCATCCCCCAGTGCCTAGAAGAGTGTCTCCCTGGTTGGACTATGGGGCAGCTAGGGGGTGCTGTAGTGGATATTGCTCCAGGCCTGGAATCAGGTCACCTCATCTTCATGAGTTCAAATATGGCCTCAGCCACTTACTAGCCATGTGGCCCTGGGTCAGTCACTTAACCCCGTTTGCTTCAGTTTCCTCATCTGTAAAATGATCTGTAGAAAGCAATGGCCGACCCTTCCAATATTTTTGCCAAGAAAACCCCAAATAGGGTCTTGGAGAGTGCCTCACTGGTTGGAGGGCCTTGATAAACGTTCTGCTGGCCCTTCTCTTAGAGCTTTGCCCTCTGTGACTGCTACCATGGGCACCAGAGTTGGCCCTGGGAGAGGCTGAGTCAGACCACCTTCCACGGGTAACCTCCCAGGTCATTTCCCAAGCAGCACAGAACACTGGCTTTCATGAGAACCACTAACCCATTGGAACTGGGCTTTTATCTGCAGCTCACATGGAGAATGAGTAATTGGAGTTTTATGCTGCACTGTCCCAGCAGCCTCTAGGGATCCCCACTTTCTCCAGACATCAGCCATGGGGCCCCTCTCCATCTCTAGATGACCAGGAGGCAGGGAGCAGGGCATAGTAGAAAGAGAACTGGTTATGGGTTCAAATGTTACCTCTGTCTCTTATTCCCTGGCTAATTCCAGGCCTCAGTCTCCCCACTGTCAAAAGAGAAAGGCCAGCTAAATGGTCTCTCCAAGTCAATGGGAATAATAGCTGTCCTGTGGACCTCCGGCTTCCAGGAAGGGGTAGTGGAGGTGTATTTCTTTTCCTCTTAGGAAGAGTAGGCTCTGCCATACTCTTTTAATCTAAAGCCCTGAGGCTTTTTATGGATCCCTGAGAAAACAGAGACCATTGAGACACTTATCCATCAGACAACAGGAAAAAGTAAAAAACCCTTCGTGGCTTTCTTTCCTTTGAGAAAGGTTGTTTGTTTCTTTTAGAATCTTGGCTTGGAAAAGCCCACTCTCACATATCCTTAGTACCACCAACACTAGGGCTTCTCCCTTCCTCTGACTGGTGTGAGTGAAGGGTAGAAAGCAGAAAATTCCTCCCAGATGCTTCACCTAAGTCATTGGTTCTCAACCTGTGGGTCGCGACCCCTTTCACAGGGGTTGCCTAATACCATCAGAAAACACATATTTCCGATGGTCTTAGGAACCGAGACACAGCTCCTCCATCCGTCTCCAGGTGGGTACGCCCACAAACGAGTATTAAAGGGTTGTAGCATTAGGAAGGTTGAGAACCACTGAAGAAGACTGCCCAAGCCCTACGGTTTTTCACAGTACCTGGCACGTAGTAGGTACTCAGTAAATGTTTATTGACTTGAGTCTGGGATGAAAAGTCTTTGCCCCAGGTAGCGAGCTCCCTGGAACACAGAGGAAGACTGTCCCCAGTTAATTAGTGCCCATTGGCTTCATTCTATTTCTTGAACTCTATTTTGGGGTCACTAGGGTGGGGGTCTCCATCAGAGGCTATTCTCTAGCTTAGGGCTAGAACATTCCTGAGGCTTCCTGTCTAATTTCCAGTAGCTAAATCATACTTAGCCATTACTCATGTAGAAGCCTTCAGCAAACCACGAAGGACTCTGGGGCTCAGGGTCCCCTAGTTTCTCAACTAAAAAAAAAATAAACGGGAGGGAGAAAGTCACAGAAACAAAACGTGTGTATGTGACTTTTCCAGCTTTGAGGTCAAGTCCACCCTAACCTACACGTTTAGAGTCTGATGAGAGCCAAGGAAAGGTCCCCCAACAAGGGAGGGGAGCACCTTCAGGTGGGAGAATCATGGAGGAGATGGCACTTGAGTTCAGCCTTGAAGGAAGGCCAAAATGAGGAGTAAGTACAATCTACACATGGAGGCCACTTTGGGCAAAGGTGTGGAGGTAGGAAATGACAGGATAAGTTTGGGGTACATCTAACAGTCCAGTTTAGCTGGAATATAGAATATTTAAGCAGAAGTCATGTGAAATAAAATACACAGGAGCAAATCAGATAATCAGCAAGTATTTATTAAGCACTTGCTGTCTACCAGGCTTTATTGCTCCATATGGAAGTGAAACATTCCCTTAGGGAGTTTCCTTTTTTTTTTTTGGAGGGGGAAGACAGGGCAATTGGGGTTAAGTGACTTGCCCAAGGTCACACGTCTAGTAAGTGTATCAAGTGTCTCCTAACTCCAGGGCCACTACTCTATTCACTGTGCCTCCTAGCTGCCCCAGGGAGCTTACTTTCTAAGAGGGCACCAGATCCTGGAAGGCCCGGTGTGTAACTGAGCTGACAAATCTGTATTTTACCCTGAAGTAACAGGAGGTCACGGAAGCTTATTCTTACATTTGTGCATTTACTGTATGATCTGGATTCAAATCAGCTCCTTGAGACCCTTGTACTGGTTTTCGTTTTTATATCTCCAGGGTTAAACCAAGGGTCTCGTACACAGCAAGTGCGTCTTGAAGTGAATCAGATTCCTAAAACCACAGATTAGAATTAGAGCAAAAGGAATCTCAGAGGATATTGCATTCCACCCCCTCGATCTACATTTGAGAAACCTGAGGTCACCTCCAACTCCCCAAAGTTTGCCTGAGTACCCCCCTTCCCACTCCCTTTTCCGGCCACCCTGGGACACCTTCACCTGTGGACAGTGATAACCTGCCTGAACTCATGTGATTAACATACTTTAATGTTACCATTCGTTTGTGAATAATATTCTTAGCGTTATCATCCCCCCTGCCACAGACACCCCATATCTAAACCCCCACTTGTCATTGTTGAAACCCCATTCTTGGTCCCCACTGACTATTCCCTTATACCCACCCCACTCAACCTAACCTCCCCCTCTAAAGCTACCCTAACGCTTCACTGTGCTCTCTGGAATGCCTGTTGCACAGGGAACAAATTGTGTTTCGTCTTCAATCTTTTCCTTCCTTACTCTCTCCATCTTTTGTCTCTCACTGAAACCTGAGTCCCTTCTGAAGATGGGCCCCCTTGGCCACGTTTTCTAGCCCTGGATGTGCGTATTCCTTTACCCTCCCCCCAATACACACACACACACACACACACACACACACACACACACACACACACACACACTGATCATGGTGGGAGATGGAATTGCTCCTCATTGTCATTTCCAGGTTCTCTCTCTACCATTATCGCTGGGTAATCTCTCCTCTTTTGAATTTCATTCAGTTCCTATTTATTTTACTTAATCTGGTGGCTTCTGTCTACAGATTTCTGAGACACTCTCCTTCCTTCTTAAATGAGTTCAGTGCCTGGCTCTCACTCTCTTTCTCCTCCCCAACTCCTGCCCTCACACTAGAGATACTCCCTCAAACGTCCAATTCCTCAGCCTGCCCATTGCTCATGACCTTCTCTTCCACTCTCAGTTACACCCAGAGATGCTCATCACCTCGATCTGGCCACCATCCATAAATGTCCTACTTCCAGGTTCGAAAACTGATCTGATCACAGTCTGTTGTGATATATCACAGTCTAGCACACCCCCAAACCACGTTCTTTACCCTCACCATGACCTCCAATCCCTCCACCCCTCGGTTCTTTCCCAGGCCTTCTCCCCTTCACTGGCTACCCTCTCCTCCCTTCTCCGTCTTGACCCCTTGGTGAACCACTGTTTTCATCTCTCAAGGCCCCTGCCTCTTTATCCCCTCAAAGATCTCACCCTACCAAAGCCCAGCCTTGGATTACGTTCACCATCTGCTGTCTCTGCTCCTACTCACCTGCTGCTGAGCTAAGCTGGAGAAAATCATAAGACCATGCTGCCTGGGTCTGCTATCAGTATCTGTTACATAATCCCAACTGGGCTCCCCCAGCCCTTTTATACCCTCCTAATCAATTCACTATCCCCTTCACCACCGAGCCTGACCCAAACCTGGTTGATCCCTCCTCGAATCTCTTAGGACTCCTCCACCCACCCTCACCAGTGAAAACCCTGCCTCAGATTTCACTGGAAAGAAAAGGGAGGCCATTCCCTGAGAGCCCCCTCCCCTCCCTCCCACCTCCCCAAGCTCAGCTGCCTTCGGCCACAGCCTCCTCCCATCTTGTTAAGAAGTGGTCCTTCTCCTGCCTCTGATGTACAAGCCATCCCATGACCTTCCTCCCTCTCTGGCAGATTGCCTCTCCATCATCCCTGGCTCCTCCTAAAACCCACCCACATGTCCCTCACCCTCCCACCTATGGCTCAGTGTTTCTCCTTTGGTGGCTAAGCCCCTTGAGAAGACTGTCTACAACAGCTGCCTCAACTTACCCTTTCCTCACTCTCTTCCTAGCTCTCTACAGTCTGGTTTCTGCCTTCATCATGCCTTTTACTGTTCAGTCATTTCTGGTTGTGTCCGACTTTTGTGACTCTTTTGGGATTTTCTCTGCAGAGGTACTGGAATGATTTGCCATTTCCTCCTTCAGCTCATTGCACAGATGAGGAAACTGAGGCAAACAGGGTTAAGTGACTTGCCCAAGGCCACACAGTAAGTGCCCAAAGTTAACTGCCAAGTCCCGAGACCTTTTCTCAATCCTCTGACTTCTTGACCTCTCTGCAGCCTTTGACATCTGACCACACTTGTCTCTTCTCTTTAGATGTTCCTGACTCTGCCTTCTCCTGGTTCTCCTCCTGCCTGTCTGACCACTCCTTCTCTGTCTTCTTAGCTCCTATCCTGTGATTCTGGGGTTCTCAGCTGGACTGTTGGGCAATAAATGTATAAATGTGCACGTGTATACTCAATATGTACAAATGTTTACACATACGTGTATCTTGCCATCCACCCTGCTGCGGCACCCTCTGGAGACCCAGATCTTGCCCTCTGCCCCTTCCATGTGACTCGCAGCTAAAGCCTTCTCTGTGTGTTGTGTCCCCTCCCACTAGAATGGGTGCTCCTTGAGACTGGCAACTGTCTGACCTTTTTACTTGTCTCACCAGTGCCGTTATTGATTCATTTACGTTCATTTATATATCACATGTTATCCCCCCCCTTGAAGGCAGGGGCATCTTTGTCCTTGTGCCCCCAGACTCAAGACTTGCTCACTTGGCGAGAGTGCCCTGGGAAGCTGGAAGCCCAGGGTCTGGCCATGGGTGTGGATGGGGCGATTAGAGATTAAACCCCATGAAACAGGACCTGAGTGGGGAGAGAGGAGCGCAGGACTCAGGCTGGGGCAGAGTCTGCCCTGGGAGAACAGCACGCTTAAGTCTGTCCAGATGCTCACAAGCCACTCTCTCATGCTCTCCCCCTCCCCAAGTGGATGGGACCAGCAAAGCCTGGGGATCAGCCTGGCTGATGGCAGATCCCTGGGCCCAGCCGCTCCCTTGCCTGGGCCACACCCAGGCCAGGGCCTGGTCTCGAAGGCAGCCTGTGCCGCTAACCAGATTCCTGACCAAATTGGAGACCTCGTAAAACCTGAGGCTGAAACCTTAGTCTGGTCCTCAGCTGTTGGGGGCCGAGCTGGCCCTGGGGGAGCCTCATTCCGCTCCTGGGATGGCAACTCTCACCCCACCCTTCTCCTTCAAGAGAGCCACAGGGTTGGAAACCTTCTGACTGACGGGTCTGGGGGCACCTCACCAGGTGATCAAGGGAAATGCAAGGGGCCCTGGACCTTGGGGGACCAACCAAGATCCTGGTCCTCTCTCTGCCAAGCCACATCCCCTCTGCCCCTCAGTTTCCCCTTCTATACAATAAGGGGGTTGTACTGAACAATATCAAAGAGGCCTTCTAGGCCTAATGTTCTGCTTTGAAACCTTGCCAGGAAGGGGGGGACTTGCCTCTACCTGTGTAAGGCAAGGTGATTCCCCCAGTCCCACAGAGCCCCAGTAGCTTGGCTGGCCCATGGCCAGAGCTTTGTCCCAGCATGCACTGCCTGCCTGCTCAGGGACCCAGAGGGGTCAGGAAGCTGCCCATGGCAGGGGGCTGAACCAGGTTTGCCCCCAGGTATGGAGGACCCCCAGTTACCTGTGGAGCTCAGGGAGGCCAGTCTGAAGGAACTCCTGCCAGGAGGTGAAGAAAGGAGATCTCTCATCCAATAGCCTCAGGTGGCAACATTGAGGACTAGAGAGGGGAAGGGATGAGCACCGAGGAGAAAGCCCCGTTGCCAGGACTGAGAAGGACCAGAATCAGGAAAGAGGAAGAGTGAAGGACGGCTCCTCAGACCCAGATTCAGCCCAGGGCCCTTCCCACCCATTGCCTGTGGGGGTCCAGCCACCTCCCTGCTGGCCCTCTCGTGGGAAGGGCTTCAGGTGAGTGGGTTCTCTGATGGGTGGGTCCCTCACCTACTACTCCATGTTCTATCTAGGGAAGGAGAGGATCAGTTTCCCACCTTCTTTCCCAAGATCCTTTCCTCCCTCAGGCCACTCAGTCCTCTGGCCTGAGAGCCACTGAGAACATAGGCCCTATTTGCCCCAATACTCTCCTCAGGGGATGGAGATATACTTTCTTCCCCTTTGTCAACCAAGTCACTCAGGTGTGAATTTCCAAAAGGACAGAAGAGAGGGCTTCTGAGAACCATAAGAAAATAGTGGGTGAGCCTTGGGAGGAAGGAGAGAGCTCCCCATCGGGAGAGGTATGCAAGCAAAAGTCTGCATAACCCCTTCAGAGAAGACATAGAGAGACCTCCTGCCCTTGGAGGAGGCCTGGTCTCAGTGCCCTAAGTGGTCTCTTACACCTCAGTGAAGGGCTTGGGGGCGTCATCATAAGAGAGCCAGTTCAAAGACTGGAATGTTTAGTCCAACAAAGAAGACTTGGGCTGGGCATGAGAGCCGTGTTTGAAGGGCTTGGTTTGGCAGAATGGGAAGCAGGTGGGGGACATGACATATTTCTGCTTCCATCCTGTAGAGGTGTCTGTCCCACAGTGGGATGGGCTACCCTAGGCCAAGATAGCAAGCTGCCCACCCCATTGGCTGGGAAGAGCCTCAGATGGCAGCAGTCCCATCTCCATGGGAGCAGCAATCCCCTCCACAGCTTCCAGGACAAGCAGCCACTCGGGCCGTTTGAAGACCGCCGGGAACGGGAAGCTCACTACTTGTTGGGGCAACCGTTCCACTTTCAGACAGCTTTGATGATTTGGAAGTTTTTCGTTATTTTGAGCTGAAATCTCCCAACCCTAAACTTCCCCTAACTCTGCCCTCTGGGGCCGATAAAAACAAGTCTAATCCTTGTTCCACTTGACAGGCCTTCTGATAAGTGAAGACAGCTAGCGTGTCCCCTCTAAGGCAGAGGATCATCGGATTTAGGGCAGGAAGGGGCCTACAAGAGCAGGGGGTGAAACCTCTCCATTTAACAGAACAGGAAACGGAGGACCGGGTGGCATGGGGAAAGGGAGTGAGTAGCAAAGCCAAATTTGAACTCAGGTCCTCTGCCTCCAAATTCTGAGAATGTTTTCCTACCCCATCGACTCTTCTCTTCTCCAGTTAAATGTTCCCAGTTTTTCCACTTGATCTTAGGAGGGTCCCCTGTCTTAGAGCTGAAAAGGATGGCAAAAGGCACCCTGTCTCCTCATTCTTCAGCTGGTTCTCCTACGGTGTGATGTCTGCACCATCCTCGTCGCCTTCCTTTGGTCACTTTTCAGTTTACTATTGTTCCGGACTGTGGGGGCCAGATCCTGGAAGCTACTCCCTTCTGGACATGTCAGCTTTTTTCATGCTCTCAACTCATGTGGAACTTGGTATCCACTAAGAGCCCCAGATTGTTGACTGGAAGACCACTTGTAGTAGCTATCTCAGAGGGGATTCGTGCATCAAGTGGGTGGTCGGACTTGGCTCTTCCAATTCTGAGTCTCTAAGAGATAAACAGAATCATCAAAAGAGGTCACTAGTAGGAAAATGAGGACCAGATTTGGAGACTGAGGACCTGGGTTTGATTTCCAGCTCTGCTATCAACTCAACATGTGACTTAGGGCAAGTGGCTTCATCTGATTGAGCCCCAGTTTCTCCATCTATAGGGTAAAAGGTTTGATCTAGAAACTCTTTAGGAGAAGGAAATGGCAAACCACTCCAGTATCTTTGCCAAGAAGACCCCAAAAAGGGTTGTCACGAAGAGTGACAATCGAGGCTAATCGACAATAACCCTTTCCTGTCCCTTTTGATCTGAAATCCTAAGCATTTACTTGATCTAAAGGCAGGCTATCCCTGTCCTAGCCCTCAGACTGTGTCACCCGGAAGCTTCCTCTCCCTTCTAGAACTTGCCCCAGAGTACCTGGATGTCCCAGCACATTTCCAAGCTATAGTGGCTGCCATCTTGCTCTCTGAGAACTCTGCCCTGATGGCTGCCCACTTGGTCATCCAAAGAGTTGTCTCCAACTTCATTTCCCAATGTGCTAAGCTCCCTCAGACCCACCCGTTGGCCCTGACTCTTCACTCCACCCATTGTACTGAGGGAGACTGGGTGTCTCCTCTGGGTGGGACCTTCCTAGTCAGCTAAACACCAAAGAAGAAAACAGCCAGAGAAAAGCCACCAGCATTATTTCTACCCAAGGAGGGGGCATTTCTTTGGAATTCCACCTCCTAGGTCCTGGATCTTTCTCTCCTTCCTGTGATTTGGACCCATTGGGCACCAAAGCCCTTCTTATTCACTCTGTGGGGTGGGCGATGGTAGGAATTTTTCAAACTGTTAATCCACTGATGAGAAGCGAGGTCCCATCTCCATGTTGAGACTATATTTAGTTCTGTAATTCTAGGGAAACTCACCCCAATGGTGGAAAGGTCTCTCACCTCCCTACCGGCACCATTGATGGTAGGGTTTCCCACCTCCTTATTGGCCCCATTGATGAAAGGATTCCTTACTTCCCTATTGGCCTCATTGGTAGGAGTGTGGCCAACCTCCCTATTGAGCTCTTTTGTGGGAGGGAGCCCTGTCTTCCTTAGTGGTCGTGACCTCCCCCTCCTTATTTGTTCCAGTGGTGAGAGGCCCCCTCCCACTAATGTTATCTCCCTACTTGAATCCATTAGTGGGAGGACCCTCACCTCGGGATTGTCCCCACTGGTGTCCATTATCTTCATTGGTAGAAGGAATTCTCACCTCCTCGTTAAATAAATTGGCAATAAAAATAATTGCACCGGGATAGCACTTTAAAGGAAAACACCTGCCATACAAGCTCGTATTTGACCCTCAAATCGCCCCTGCTTCACAGATGAGGAAACTGAGACACCCCCGTTTTGCAGATGAAGGACTGGAGGCTAGAAGGGACTTTCTCCTGGTCACACAGCCAGTAAGTGTCTGCAGCAGGATTTCAGCTCCTCTCCGGCCCTCTGCTGCCCCTGGGAGGGGCACACCCTGCCTATAACCCCAGTGGGGGAAGGGGCCCCCACCTGCACAGTACCTCTCCGCCTGGGAAGGGAGTCCTTCCAATCTCCTGGAATGTCAAGGGGCCCCTCCCAGTCGTGGCTGGCACTACCTACCCCTCTCCCAGTTTTAGTCTGCTGAGTTTGGGGTCCAGCTCCCTGGGATGTCCAGAACTCAGGGCCCGAGGGCTGAGCTCCAGCCCTGTGTCATACCCAGGAGCTGGAATGACCCCGGTCCACCCCTCACTCCCCAAGCACTGTGACACTTGCTGGCACACGGGCCTCTGTCCCCTGGTTAAGGCTGCTGGGTCTCTCTGGAGTCCTGGGTTCTTCTCTAAGCCCCCCATGTTCATCATGGGCTGTAAATATGTGAGAACAAGAACAACATCTTGTTCAGCCAGGCCTTCCTCTACATCCCACTACCTCCCCTCCCCGACGCCTGTGTGTGGCCTGAGCCCCACTCACTTTCCATGAGCTCAGTATCTTCTCCCTTGACCTAAGCTCACCCCTCCTGGCCCCACCATCCCCTAGGGCCAGGCCTCCATCCCTTGGGATTAGCTTGGATTTGTCCTTTTCTCCCTCCCTGAGTTCAAATCTTGACTCTGTCCCTCACCGCTGTGTGACTCTGGGGAAGTCACTGAACCTCCCTGTGCCCTCACTATATGACTAATTTCCCTTCCTCATGATGGCCCTCCAAGCCTGAGTGGAGCCCTTCCCAGGCCACCATCTTCCTTCTGTCGCCAAACATCCTCCATTATTTCAGTCAGTCTTGATATGCCTTGCTTTGGAGTTCCACCATCCCCCTTACCTAACCATGCCTCAGTTTCCCTGTCTGAAAAATGAAAGGGCTGGACTTGGTAGCCTTTATATATCAGGAAGAGAGCTGGAGTTGGAGACAGGAAGGCCAGAATTCAAGTCTTGCCTTGACTGTGTGACCCTAGGCAAGTCACTCAGCCTCTGCCTCAGTTTCCTTCCTGTAGAGGGGAGATAATGCTAGCAGTTACCTCCTAGGCTCTTGTAAACTGAGACCACAATCAATCACATCAATATTGATTACGTGCTTATTATCTTCTAGGCACCAGAAGTAATGGGAAGCCAGGGCTGGGAGGGGCCTGAGAACAGGGGATATCAGGGCTGGGAGGGGCCTGAGAACAGGGGATATCAGGGCTGGGAGGGATGTCAGAACAGGGGATGTCAGAGCCGGGAGGGCCTTGGGAATCTCATCCAGCTGCTTCATTTCTTTTATAAAGAAATATTTAAGGCGTCTCGGAGAAAGGAAGGCTGAAGGTAACAGCAGCCAGTCTCTTGGCTGCCCTCTAAATCCAGAGCTGTGTCCAGTATAGTCCACTGGGACAGGGGACCTGAGTGGGAGTGGAGGTGGGTGGAGAAGGGCCCCTTGGCCTGCGTCCCCCAGAGCCGTATTGCCTGGACGCGTGCTCCCATCTTGGTGTCTCTCCTGTCCCTTAAGGGGTGAGCCCACTGCCTCTGACCTGGGACAGAGAAGGGTGGGGGCTACAGGAGAGGTGCTGGGCCTGGAATCTGCCTGAGGAGTCCCGCGCCCCTCCCCCTCAATCTCCCGCCCCCAAGCTCTTGAGCCACCAGGGCCTGGGCACAGCTGGGGGGCTTTGGGCAGCTGCTTGGGCATCAAGTTCCCCCAGGTTTTCTGCCTGCTCTAGGGAGGGAGAAAACAGGAGGTGGAGTGGGGGGAGGGGACTGCATTAGTGAGAGGGGGTGTCGGGGTGAGGAATGAGGATTACCCCAGCATGCCGAGGCAGAGAGAGCGCCATCTCTGGGGTGAGAGGCCTGTGACCTCGAAGAAGCTGCTCTAATCTCTCCGGGACTCAGTTTCCTCATCTGTAAAGTAAAACAAAACCGCGCACTCCAGCACGGAGGGGCCTGGGCTGCCTCAGGGGTGTGAACCGAACTTAGGAGACAGAGGGTCGAGGTGTGTCGTGCCCTGCGTACCCCCATGTGGTGCAAGTCTAGTTACAGGAAATAGTAACATTACTACTAAAAATAACTGCCCTTGCTATGGGGCTCCACAAAGAATTCCAGGGACGTGACCTCACGGGATCCACACAATAGCCCTGGGAGGTGAGGAACTGTGTCATTGCCCCCATTTCACAGATGGCGAAACAGAGGCTGAGACTGCCCACACTCACACAGTTGTGAGGGAACTAGCCCTCGAGGGGACTGGGCCAACCTTGATTCTCGCCCCAGTCTCGCACTGACTGAGACCATCACCTCACCTAGGGCCCCATCCCCAGGATCCCCTGCTCCCCATTCCCAGAATTCCCTCATGTCTCTACCGTGACTCTGGCTTGACTCCGGCATGCTTGGGCCAAGGGCTCTGTGACCAGATTTCCGGGCCACGTCTGGGGGCCGTCTGCTGTCCACGGGGGCCAGGCCAAGCCTGAGCAAAGGGCCTGGAAATACCTCTGTCTCCATTGCTGTCATAACTCAGGCAGGGTGATGGATGGCCCTGCTGGCCCGGCCTAGCCCCTGGCTCCAGGGCTTCCCGTCCTCCGAGGCTCAGGACAGTGAGTGACTGAAGCCAGAAGTGCCATCCAGCTCACAGAGAGCCAGACCCCTTTGGGGGGATAGCAGCCGCAGGGCATGACAGGGGGAGGGGGAGGCTGCTCTATGACAGGCCAAGAAGGGCCACGGCCCACCACCACCATCACCTGCCTCCCCACGCTCAACAGAAATGTCCCCTCCTGCTTGGATGAAGGACGTCCTGTGGCCCTTCCAGGGTCTTCCTCCATCCCATCGTCCAGCTGTCCTCACGCCTCCACTGCCCTGAGATTTCTCCTCTTCTCCTTGGTTCCAGTCTCAGAAAATAAGCTTTCCAAGCTTTTCGGGGATTTCTCTCCAGTCTTAGGAGATGAGGGAGCTAAAGATGCCCCTTGACCTGTTCCTTCAATCTCGCGCCCTCTGGCACTTTACTTCCTCATCAGGCCCCTTGGGGTCCTCAACCTCGTTCTTCTGAAGCTCCCCTCTCAGATCACCAACAGCCTCCTGACCCTCAAACCCATCAGCTGGCTTTTTCTCAGTCCCTGTCCTCTTGATCTCTCGGGAGCATCTGACACTGCTGACCACATCCTCCCTGATGGCCAGTGAAAGGCTAGCCCTTGGCTCCTGGGCCTTAGAAGATTAAAGCCTGCCATGCCTTGTGGACATGATGGCCCCCCGAAGTCAGAGCTGCAGGTGGAGTCCAGCCCCCCTGGCCAACCAGCCCAGAGAACAAGCTGGGTCAGGCTCTCTACCTGAGCCTAACTTGGGGGCTGCCGCTGAGTCTACAAACATCCGCCTGGTGCCCGCCTTAGGAGACGTCCTCAGCCCCGGGATCCCCCCAGGATCCCGGCTCTCCACCTGCCTCAGTCTCCTGCCCCACCTCCTAATTCACGGCTGTTTCCCATCGTCTCTCCCCGACACGCTCCCTAATGATCTCATCACTAAATCCTAACCTTTGACTGTCACCGCTTGGATTTCTGTCCTTGTATCCCCCGTGCCCAGCACATTCCCCAGCAAACAGCAGGTGATTAATAAATGCCTGTTGAATGATAAGTGCTTCAATTTTGCCTCTTGCATCTAATAGGCTCATAATACAGTATTAATACTGTAATAATTCATTAATACTTGCTCATCGATTGATTGGCTGAGAGCAGGCACAGTTTCCTTTTTGTCTTGCCGGGATGGGATGGCCATCAATGCAATTCAGTTCACCAAACATCTGTTAAGCGTCTACTGTGTGCCAGACATTCACTGGGCTGGCATCTCCCCCACTGAAACCCTGGACTCTCCTTGGGGTCTCCCAGCTCTGATCAGGGAGCTTTCGACTTCCCGACGGTCTCTACACCATTCCCCAGCGAAGTAGCCTCCCCCTTTCCCAGCTTCTCTTTTACTTGCTGGCTTCACCATTAGACTATAAGCCCCTTGAGGGCAGGATTGTCTTATTTGCTTGTATTTTTATTCTGGGGGCTTAGCTTTGTGCCCATCACACAGCACGCACTTAATAAAGGCTTTATGTAGCCAGCCAGCTGTTTGGAAATACTTGCATTTAGCACAATGGCATGTAGTAGGTGCTTCATAGATATGATTGAGGGCAGAGAAGCTTAATTTTGTCTCCCTATACCCAGACGGGCATGGCATCTGGCAACTAGTGGGCACAGATCACATGCCCTGTGGTTTCAATCTTCAGCAGCTGCCTGGGAGGGCACTTGAAGGAGGTTTCACAAAATGGTCTGAGAGGCCAGGAAATGGTGGTCCAGGGAACCTTACACAAAGGAGGTTTAGGGACGCCGGGGGGCAGGAAAGGCACACCCCCATCCAGGGGAGGGCTGTGCAGAGGAGAGCAGATGCTTCCCGTCACTGGGTTCCCTGGCAGGGAAAGGCTGGGGTGTGACTTGTGAGGCCCTGGGATCCCAGCAGCACAGCTCAGAGGGGTCCAGGCTACCCCGAGCTCTGCCCCTCACTGCCTCAGCCTCCCAAGCCTGCCCCATTGCTCAGCGACTGCAGGTGTCTGGTTCTGTGGGCTAGACCGTGGGCTCCCTGAGGGCAGGAACTGCCGGAGTCTTAATCATCTTTGCATCTTTCACTCTTCTTCTAATGGAATCTTGAAACAAAGAGGAAACTTAGAATGCGAAAAATCAGGGCTGGAAGAGACCTTAGAACAGGGGAGGTCAGAGCATGGAGGGGCCTTAGAACAGAGGAGGTCAGGGTTGGGAGGGGCCTTAGAACAGAGGAGGTCAGGGGTGGGAGAGAGCCTGGGCTGGAGCTGCTGGTGTTCCTGCTTGGTCTCCTCTGGTTCTGCTGATTGAGGCTGGGCAGGGGGAGGAGACCCCACAGTCTCTGAGCTTGAAGGGGCCTCTGAGGCCACCTGTCCTCCTGCTCCTGCCTCCACTTCAGAGCAGCCCCCTCCTCTTTGGGACAGCAGCTGTCATCCACAAGATTTTCCTTACAGAATCACGTCTCACTTGGAATCTAGAGACCTAGCTTCCAGTCCTGGTCCGAACACTAGCTGAGGTCCCTGGGCAAGTCACTGAACCCCAGTTACCTCATCTATAAAATGGGTATAATCCTATCAGGCCTCTCCACCTCACCCCTCACCCCTGGGTTGTTTAGGAGAAAGTACTTTGTAAACCTCAGAGGACGAAAGAAATGTAAATTGATGCTGTTACTTAAGGAAGCCCTCAGGGTTCTGATCCTGAGTGTGAATCCCTTCTTCACACCAAGATCTGACCCTTCTTCTGGGCCCTTTTCATCTCTCCCCTGGACAGCAATGCAGCAGTCTCCACACCCTTGTCCTGCTTCCAGGTTCTTGCTGTGTTTTATTGACCACAAATCTTCCTAAGGCCCACATCTAATCAAATACCTGGCTGAAAGACTTTCAATGGGTCCCTATTACCTCAAGGAGAAGGTAGAAACTCTTTGACTTGGTATTTAAAACCTCCTTATTTCATATGACTCTCCTCTACATGCTCTACAATCCAGCCCAAAGGGACTGCTGCTTGTTATTTGAATTTAGCCCCCCCACCATCTCCTACCTCCACACTTTTGTCTAGGCTGTGCCGTGATTGGAATGTGTTCTTTCCTCAGCTCTGCCTCTTAGAATCTCTGTCTTCCTTCAAGACATGCCTCAAGCAGCAGCTTTTCCTGATCTCCCCCTTCCTAACTACTTTCTCCTTAATTACTTTGAATTAATTTTGCATTCATTTACTCTGTATCCACTTATGGATGGATTTGTTGCCTCCTCGGCTAGAAAGTAAACTCTCGGAGGGCAGAGACAGTTTCCTTTGTTTTTGCAGCCCCAGGGTCTGGCACAAAAGTCTGAGAAAAGCTTAGCAATGATTGATGATGCCCTGTCCACCCTCTCCTCTCACCTTGGAAAAGATTCTTCTCATTCTAATACCTAAAGGGGAGATGCAAAGCAAGGGTGAGGAAAGAGCTGGGAAGGAGGGGACCCAGCCAGTGGGCTGCAGGGAGCCAAGACTTATCTGGAAGAAGAGGGATGAGCCTGGATCTTCTTGGCCTCAGAAGGCAGAGCTAGGCGCCACCGGCGGGGGTTGGGGGGGTGAGGAGGGTGGGGGTGCACTGAGGCTGATTCAAGCCTGAGTCAGGACCACCTTTCTACCCAGCAGTGCAGTCCCAAGTACAGTGGCCTCCTGAGCCACTGGCAGGCTCCCCCTCACTGGATGTCCCCTTGTTATCGATGTTAAGGTCTCTCCTTTCCAGGTTTGGGCTGTGCCTGATGCTTTGAGTCCCCCTTCCCCCGTCCCCACCCGAGATGCTGTGATCACATCTGGTCCCTACTAGGAAGGGAGGAGAAGCCAAGGGAATCTGCAGATCTTGGGATCCACCCTGCACCTAGCCCCAGAGCCAGACCCCAATTGTACAAGACTTTGGAGCTTGGTCATCTTAGAGAGAAGTAACATTCTATAGGGGAAAGAATTGGGAAGTCAGGAGATCTGACTTCTCATGTGACCACGGGCCAATCATTTGGCCGCTCTGGGACAAATTTCCTACTCTATAATGTGAGAAGGTTGGATTTTATTATTTCCATGGTTCTTTCTAGCTCTGACACTCCCTGTTCTAAACCTTCTCCCAACTCTGGCATTTACTGTTCTGAGACTTTTCTGGAATTCCTGACTGTGAGCCCTTGATATTCAGACCCAAATTCTCATCGTTTTTCCACACCTACTGTGTGTTGAGCACAAATCTTGGTGATAGAAGACATACAAATCGCACAGAGCTCACCTTATAAGAGAAAGATAAGGCAGTCTGTACATAAACACTGTGTTTCCACAACGCTGCTTGGGACTAAGAGAGTTTTGCTCATTGGACAGAATTCTTTTTGGTCCATATCTCTCAGAAGCCTGTGTGGGGTTCTCCTGCTCATGATATTACTCTACCCACTCTGATTAAGTTAATCTGAGACCAGTGGTGAGAAGTCTATGATTCTCTCTTTGGATTTTGAACTTGAATCAACTTATATTAGACTGAAAGCTCCTTAAGGGCAGGGACTGTCTTGTGCCTTTCTTTATAACCCTAGTGCTTAGTCCAGAGCCTCCCATATAGGAGGTGCTTAATAAATGCTGACTGATTGATGTAGGAGCTGGAGGTTCCATAGATACTGTTAAGGTTTGGGGGGGGGGGGCAAATATTTCTGTGTTTATTCCTCCTTTACCTGAAATGTTCCTCCTACTTTAAAGTGGTAATGATAGCCAAGAAGAGCAGATGTGCTAGGTGAGACAGCGGAGATGTGTAGAAAGGGCTGCCTCATTCAACCAAAACTGAGGAATTGGAAAGGGCTGAAGAACTAAACTAGCTGGGGGGGGGCGGGGATGGGATGGCAGCAGTGGGGAGAAAGGTGACCAAAGCCTTCCTTCCATTCATTTCTGAAAAGAAGTCAACAGGCATCCTCTCCCTGATCCCCCCCATGGAGAGGATCACCCTCTTCCTGCAGGGGAAGAGAATAAAACTTCCTGTTCCTTCCTCAAGATACCTCTGACTTTTGATTTCTCTTGGGTAGGGGATTTTTGGGGTCCCTCTACCTCACACAGATTTGGGTGCTCATCCAGGATTCCCCTACTTGTGAGCAACTGCTCCCTGCTTTGGTCTCGAGGCAGGAGCCCTGTGGAGACTTTTCCGGTGGTCTCTGGACTTAGACGGGGAGTTCTGCTCCACGTGGGTAAAGTCTGGGAGAGAGGAACTTTTGGGAGGACCAGGAACATACAGAGAGGAACCAGGAATCTCCAGCTGGCTGGTGGAAAGAGAGGACAGTCATGAAAACTATGTGTACATAGCTCGTAGGTCCTGCTAACCTCTGATACAGCCATCTGGACCCAAGAGAGAGGCTACACTCACCATACCAGAGTAAAGGGACCTGTTGGACCTCCTGTGACATGGACAACTGAATCAGCCAAGCCTGAGAACCTGAAACTGCACCTCCAATGCAGCCTTGATTCTCTCACTGGATGGATACATGAGCCCTGAACCACTCCCTTCTAGGTGAGAACTTTGATTGTTAGTGAGAATCCATTTCCAAGGTGTTAACTCCACAGACCTCCTACCCAGGTCTGTATATAAATGGAACTCAAGCTTGGATCCCACTCATATTCATCTCTGGGCATTTACATCCAGGGAAGAGATCTTTCTTTCTGCACAAGAATATCCTAGGAACACCTTAGGAAGTTCTTCAGAAAAAAGCTTCTGCTCTTTCTTAGGTGCACCAGACTTGAAAACCTGGGAAGAATCTTTTAGAATTAAATGGAGTATTTAAGCATACAGAAGGCATTAGACCTGATGAAGAATTCTGTTCTGTGTCGTGTGGAAGAAAATGAACAGCATGAGGAAGATATCCAAACACTTCTGCCTTCAATGTTTCCTGGGAGCCTCCGGGGAGAAGTTACAGAAGATGATGCTCAGTTCATAGATAAATTTTATTTGCCAAATTTCGTGATTGTGCCTAGAGGCATCACCAATCATCTTGCTGAGGATGGTATCTCCAAAGCCAATTCTGAGGAAACTGCCAGCTTGATTTTCCAGTTTCCAGCAAAGGATGCCCAGTATACAGAAGGTTTCAGACAAGGTCTATCTTCATCATTAAATCTGATGCACATCCTTTATGGTGCAGATGATCACATACAACCCTTAGATCTCTCCAAGAAAAGCCAACCAGACCCTCTCAATGAAAATCAAGCAATTGAGAGAGAGATCAGTAACAGGGTGAGAAAGAGGAACTTGGAATATTCTGAGAATGAGGAAGGACAGCAGAAGGGGAGGCAAGTCAGTAAACCTCTGATGGAGACTCTCTGGGCACATTTCAAAGCCCAGCGGCCTCTCAGCCCCAAGGATTGCTATAGACTTTCATTTGAGTTCTCATTGGTCGACAAACAGATCTCAAAATGGTTTAAAAAAAAGGAGAAGGAATATGAAAAATTTTATAAGAAGGCAATTCATCAGTCTAAATATAGATACCTTGGGCCGAGCTCTGAAGACCAGCAACATTTTCACCATCTGTATGAAGAGAATTTCTTGAAGAAGAAGAAATTTTAGTCCTCCATTTGGAACCTCTTGTGTGACCAATTATGGGATTCTGAGCATGCCCTGGTTTTTGCATTACCTTAATGATATAGTTCAATCATTTTTAATAAAAATTCATGATAACCAAGAAAAAAAAAGTCAACAGCCCTCCCAAAGACCACTGCTTCTTCAAGATGGAAAGGATTGTAACTAAGTAGCAGTCTTCACAAGTCCTTAACACCTTTCTGGGAGCAAACTCTTGTACCTTCTCCTGCTTCACTGAGAAGAAAATGAGGCAATGGGGAGTTAGCTAGTCCTTCAGGCAGACATTTGGGAGTGGCAACAATTTAAGAAGGGGCACCAAGTGACAAAGAATTGGAAATCAAGGGGATGCGCATCAATTGAGAAATGGCTGAGCAAGTTGTGATATATGAATGTAATGGAATACCAAAAAAATGTGGTATAAGAAATGAGGAGCAGACGGATTTCATAATAACCTGGAGAGTCTTATATAAACTGATGCTGAGCGAGAAGAGCAGAACCAGGAGAAATTTGTACACAATCACAAACACATCATATGTGTGATGACTAACTTCAATAGACTGGGCTCCTCTCAGCAGTATAAGGCTATAAGACAACTCTAAAAGACTCATGATTGAAGGAGATATCCACATCCAGAGAAGCAGACACGAAGTCTGAGTGCAGATTGAAACAAACTACTTGCTCTGTTTCTTTTTCTTGTTTTGTTTCCTCTTTACCACTGATCATTCCATCAGTTACAATCCTTTACAACCTGACTAATGATTAATGGGAAGATATTTGTAGATCCTGTATCCAAGTGCATGCCGCCATGATGGGGGGGGAAGGGGAGAGGGGGAGAAAATCTGAAACTCAAGGGACTGTGGAATGAATGTTGTAAACTAAAAGTAAATAAACCAATTTAATTTTAAAAATAAAAAAATTTTTGAAAAAGGAAAAAAAGAAGGGGCACCAAGAGCATTGACGCAAGTCCTTGGTATTATCTTTGTCTTATTTTAGTGTGTTTGTTTTGAATTCATCTATCATCAGTTTGGGTTTGTAAAAAGTGACACATTGGTGGGGGCTGAGAGCTATGAATTTGAATGGAAGGCTACCTACCATGAACCTGAGAATAGCCAAGGTGAGGAGGGTGGCAGACTGCTCAGATATCTCTCATGTACAACAGAAAATGACAAGGCTTCTTGTCTTCTCTATATGAGGTGAGTAATCAGGGAAGGCTTCCCAGAGGAGATGGTATTTGAGTGGATCCCTAAAGAATGGGTGGAAGTTCTTCATGGGAAGAGAGTATGGGAGGGCATTCCAGATATGTGATGCTTTATGTACAAATTCAGATGTGGGAGAGGTAACAAAGGGCAGTGGAGTTTGTCTGAAGACAAACTGGGTGTATATCGGAGGAAGCGGTACATGATAAAATCAGGACGGTAGGCTGGCAGCCTCCTCTGGAGGGCCTTGATTGCCAGGATAAGCAATAGGGAGTAGGTGAAGGGTTTTCCACAGAGAAAGGACATGACCTGATTGGTGTGAAGGATAGCAATGGGCTATAGAGAGTATGTCTGGAGGAAGGGCAGGGAAGAAGGCGCCATTGTCATATGAGGACTGGGGATGATTGCCCTGTCTGAAACTTCTAATCAGTTGTAGTGAGCTCCCCATCAATGCAGGTCTTCAAGCAGACGTTGCATGACCATTGATCCGGAAATAACTCCTGTTTGGGAATTTATGAACCATTTTCTTTCCTTGAAACGTTACTATGTGGGCAGTGCCAGTATGGAGTAGGGAGAAGGGACTGAATTCCAGAGAAAGAGAGGCACTTACTGGGATTCCACAGCTAGTAAGTCCCGGTGTTGGGTTAGTTGAGATACCTTTGAGGGTCCTTCCCGTCCTAGACTTAGGATCCCAGGGCAATCCCTCAAGGATCCGTGGTTTCCTCACTCCACCAATACAGATTGCCACCCCTTTAAAACAAATAAAGAAGGTCCTGAAAGTCTGACAGGGTAGCTACATAGCCAAGGTCACACAGCTTGTAAACATCAGGGGTCACTCCATTACACAACATGCCCCCTGGCTTAGCTAGGAGGTCCTGGGACTGGCTGCATTCCCATCTCTACCTAATCTCTAGTCCCTCCTTGGATTGGAAACTGGCTCTCACAAGTATTACGGTGTCACAAACGCTTCTTTCTTTGTCTTCCCAGTGGGGCAGGCACTTTTTCCTCTCCTGGAGCTGATATGAGGACAGAGGTTTAGACATTTTAAAGGCTGTCAGGACCACAGATCATGGAGCTGGAAAAGGCTTTGGAGGTCCTCTAATCCAGCCTTGCCAACATATGAGGAAACTGAGGCCCAGAGAGTGGGAGGAGCCCTGGGCAAGGTCACCCACGGTAGGCTGAAAAAGTTCATCCTTTGTCTGGATCTTTGGAGTTCAGAGGTCACCCAATCCTCTCTCTCTCTCTCTCTCTCTCTCTCTCTCTCTCCCCCCCCTCCCTCTCTCCTCTTTCTCCCTCTCCCCCTCCTCTCTCCAAGTAGGGTTAGTGACTTGCCCAGGGTCATGCAGCTACTAAGTATCTAAGGCTGGATTTAAACTCAGGTCCTTCCTGACTCTAGATTCTGCGTTCTATCCGCTTGTCCACCTAGCTGCCCCCAATCCATCCTCTCATTTTACAGAGAAACTGAGGCCCCAAAAGAGGAAGTGTCACACCTGCCCAGAGCTGGGATTCAAACCCAGGTGCTCTGACTTCAAACTCCTCTTTCTCTCTAGCAGTGTCAGAGGCAAGGTGGCGAGTCAGAATGCCAGCTCAGGTGCTTTGCTCTTCTTAGAGCACGCTGCCTCCATTTCCCCATCTGTAAAATGAGCATCATCAGAAACAAAAGCCTTGTCCCTCCCTGCCTTGGTCATTCCATGTCCCCAGCATCGCCTTCTGGAGGTTGGATTCAGCCTACTGTGGCTGTTTCTGCACCAGGGTGGGGCAGGGCAGGCTCAGGGGAGATGCCTGGCCTTGGGCTTTGTCCCAGGCCCGGGGTTCCTGCAGCTGTCCCCCGAGGACATGCTGTCTCTATTATCGCCACCTACCCCGCCCCGGCAGCAAACTAAGATGACCTCAGAACCCATCAGCCCTGGGCCAGGCGCCCTGCCCGCCAATCCCCCTGACCTTCCCCGCTGGGCCCCTGCACCTGGCCAGAGCTGACAGAGCTCTCTATTCCGGGGTCCCAGGGCCCAGCTGCCTGCAGGGAGTTATATTTAGGAAGGAGCCGGGGGTGTCTCTGGGGCCAGCTGACCCCCCTTGGCCCGGAGAGCCCTCTAAGCCCAGGGCGTGGGCTGGAAGCAGCATCTGACACGGAATGTCCAAGCTGCAAGGGACCTTTGAGACCAGTGTTATTCAGCCCCTAGGGACCTGGGTTCTAATCTCAGCTTTGTCCCCTTTCTACCTGGGTCACCTTGGCTGAGTCCCTTCCCCCCTCTGGGTCCCAGTGTCCTCTTCAGTAAAGTGAAATGGTCATGCTACATGACAGAGAGGAAAGGGGCCTGACTTTGGCATTGGAGGACCTGTCTTTGTGAGTTTCTTTACCACTCTGGGCCTCCATAAAATGACTGGCTTTGACTTGGTGCCTCTAGGGACCCATCCACCCCTAGAGCTGGGATCCTGCCCCAGCATCTCTAGTATCAAGGAAAAGGAAACCAAGTCTCAGAGCCATTTGCAAAGGCCACACAGTAAATGAGGGCAGTCTGAAAGGACCTTAGAAGTCACCAGCCCAGCCCCCTCATTTTACAGCTAGGGAAACTGAGGCCAAGAGAGGGAGAGACTTGCCCAGTATTACACAACTAGTTGGTGGGATGGGGACTGCGAGTCTTCTGACCCCAAGTCCAGTGCTCTGAGGGGACTGTCTCTCTGAGCCAGGAGGGCCCTGGGGGAAGAAGGCAGGGGGAGGCTATGAAGGAGACCGGGCCTCACGCCTGGCCTGTAATTTATGGGACCTTGTGCTCCGAAAACTAATAAAACCAGTTTGAGCTTCCATTCGGCCATGATTAATGAGGGGTCGCTCCATCATCCCTGCTCGGCCCAGCCTGCTCGAGGAGACAAAAATATACAGCTTATGGGAGAAATCGGGAATTAACAAAACATCTGTTAAGGGAGCAAGGAATGTCCTGTCAGGGCCCATCATAAATCAGGCCTCGCCCCACCCACCGCTGCGCCCCCCAGCCTCGTCTCCCATCAGCTCTGAGCAGCTGACAGGAGTGGGGAGTCTGCCTGCAGGCTTGGCGGCTCCCCGGAGGAGGGGGCCCCAAGCAGACCCCTAGGTGGGGAAGGGGCAGTTCCCCGGTAAGAACCGGAAGGAGGCCCCGATGAACGGCACTGTAACCACTCCCAGAACTTTCAATGCCCCCTCCCTCTTGCCTCCCCACTTTTCTGCAGGTCCGTGAATGAAGAAAGGAGAGGCCGGGAAGCGGATAGAGTGCTGGTCTCGGAGTTAGATCTGGGTTCAAATTCCAGGAGCAAAGCAGGGTTGAAGGAGCTCAAAAGTAATGTGAAATGAGCAGAATGAGAGAATCCGTCCCATGTTCCCACGGACTATCTGTTCCCGACCTGCCCTGAAGCCTTCCGAGCTCCCGTCGGTCTGATCCGCCGCAGTCAGACGCCCCCGACCTTGGCTCTGACACAGGATGCCATTCCAGCCCTCTTCGAGAGCGCTGGACAACAACCAACCAACCAAAATTTCCTCAATAGAATATCAGCTTCTTGAGGGCAGGGATGGCCACTTTTATCTCCTAACACTAGGAGATGCTTAATAAATATTGACTGAAGCGTCACTGGGGCCTCATAAGATTTAGAACTGGAAGGGGGAGGGAGACACCTGAGATACCAATTAGTCCAATTAGTCTTACAGAGAGAAAACTGAGGCCCAGGAAGCGGGGTTTGACTCATTCAATGTCCCCCAGCTGAGAAGTGGAAGGGGAGGAAGGATTGAGATCCAGGTGTTCTACTTGTTTGAAACCTCCTGGACTTCCCACTGCACCGTTGCCTCCCAGGAACAAAGGGGAAGGAAGTATGGGAAGAGATCAGAGCCCAGCCTGAGGGGCCTTTTCCTCAGCCAGGTCAAGGCTCCCAGAGTGTGCGCCAACAGTGGAATGTCTAAGTTAGTGAGATACTGCCTGGGGATGAAAGGCACAGGATATAAGACGTGGGAGGGATGTTCCTGCTTGGACCCGACGGAGCAGAGCACCCCAGCCACGTCTGGGTGATGCAGTATAGGAAGGCTATTGATAAGCCGAGAACTTCCAAAGTGAAAAGAGTGGGACAGATTCGGAAGCAGAGGACCTAGGTCCAAATCCCATCTCACACAGCTGTGTGACCTTGGACAAGTCTCTGGCCTCTGTTTTCCCATTGGCTAAAGTTGGACTGGGTGACTCCTAAGGTCCCCTTGGGCTCTTAGGATATGATATTGTTGACAGCATCAATCAGTCATCTAGTAAACATTGATTAAATGCCTACTGTGTGCCAGGAATTGTACTTGGTGCTAGATACAAAGACAAAAGGAACATCATCTTCCATTTCCCTCCAATTAGGGTGGGGTGGAAAGAAAAGCAAAGCTCCTGTAACCAATATACCCAATCAAACAAAAAGCTCGGCAGCCCTGCGTTAGGTTCGTCCAAAAGATGCGGCTAGTTCTAGAGCCTGAGGCTGTCATCTCTTCCCAGGGAGTAGGGGACAGGGGGTTTCATGGCTCATCCAGTGCCAGACACTGGCAGGAGCTGAAGAGATGAAGGCCAAAATGGCAATCCCTTCTCTGATGTGGGCACACCATGCTGGGGGCCCCCGTGCCAGCGGCTCCCATGTCACAAGTCAATTCCAAAGCTCTTCAGAGAGACCTTGGGAGTGTCCCTGTATGGCTTCTTCTGCCCACCATGTGAGCGCTTGCCCTGTGTGAGTTCTCCATAGAATAGTCTCTTAGGCCAACGTCTGGCATTTGAACAACGTGACCAGCCCATCAGAGTTGCTCTCTCTATTGTAGAGTGTGAATTCTTGGCAGTTTAGTTGGAGAAAGGACTTCAGAATCTGGTATAAGATGTGCACAGGAAGGTTCTACAACATTTATACAGAGTAAAGCCATCCAGGTTCCATAGGGTGGAAAGTCAGAAAAGGTCTCATGCAGTAGGCTGGACTTTCTAGTAGGTGGAGGTGAAGGAGGAGGGCACTCCGGGCAGAAGGGACAGAAAATGGATTGGTGTCTAAGGGAGCTTAGTTGTACAGTGTGTCAAGGAGAGTATGAGGTTGGAAAGAAAGGTTGGAGTCAGATGATGACAAACCCAGGAATTTGACTTTTATTTCCAGATGCAATAGGGAGCCACGGATGTTTCTTGAGCTGGGGGAGTAACTTGGTCAGAGCTACAGTTTAAAAGAAAATCCTTTTGGCACCTGAGCAGGGGATGGATGGGAGGAGAGAAAGAGACCTGAGTCAGGAAAACCCATCAGGAGGCCATGGCTACCTTGTGAGGGAGAGGTAGAATGCAGACCAGTGGGTTCTGATTCCTTGGGCTCTCTCCATCATGCCAGGGTGCTGGCTTGTTCACTCTGCTGAGATGGGGCCACTTTTTATATCATTCTTTTCCCATCCCCTCCCCATAAAGCTTTGGGGCATCCTCTTTCTACTACCCCCCAGTCCATTCATGCAAGTTTAGTTGTTAATGGACAGTCACAGTGTCTTTATATTCAGGCATGAATGCCCCCCCCACTCTCCCAGGTTTTCTCTCCCAGTCAGACTCCCAAACCCTCTGAATTTCTTGTAGACAAAGGGAAGTGGCCTGTATCAGGGAGGGGAGAGTGTATTTGGGCATAGGAAGTTCAGGGACTGTGAATTATGTTAAGGGCCACATCCTGCTGCTAAGAGGTCCATGGGGCATGGGCACAGGTCAATTGTCTGCAAAGCCATGGGGACCCCGGAGGTCTGAGTTAGAGAGGCACAACCTTGGCCTCTGGGATTGTCCTGTATGAGGGCAGAGACGGGACCTCATTCCTGGATGGTCCTAGTCTCACTGGGGAGACGACCTAGTTGCCTTGTGGGAGTCCTCAAATTAAGGGGGGAAGCAAGGTCCCTGGTCTTCTCCCTCTGGAGCCCCTGGGCTGAGGCAGAAGGAAAGCCCCATTTGTGAGAGACCGAATCTCAGGGGAAAATGTAGCCAGTCCACAAGCATTTATTAAGCACCTACTGTGTGCTAGACACCAGGGCTGCTTTTTAAGTTACTAATAAGTTAAAATTAAGTTTTAAGTTAATTTTTTAACATTCAGCTAAAACAGACAAAGCCAAAAGAATCCCTACCCTTGAGGGCCTTATATTCTAACTGGCCACACAGTATGTGTACATCTGTGTGAATCCAGAACAGACAGAGGTGAAGGGAGGTGGGAGGAGACTGGGGGGGGGTGGGCAGGCTGTGATAAGGAAAGGTGGGGAGCAGAAGGGTACTAGGGGAGCACTAGGTCTAGCCTGGAAGGAAACTCGGAATTCTGAGAAATGAATTCTGAGGAAAAAGAGCCTTCTAGGCAGAGGGAACTGTCCTTGGCTGGGATCACCAGGAGGAAGGGAGGGGGATCAGCCCTGGGGAGAGAGGAGCTCCAGGCTTGTTCTCAGGGAGAAGGCATTGCCCCCACGATCTCACAGTTGGAGTGGGGAAGAGAAGGAGGCCCAGCCCTCTTCTGAGGTTGTACGCCAATAACCCAGGCCAGGACAGGTAAGACTTACACACTTAGAAAATTGCTTGGGGTAAACAGGTGTTCCTAGTTTTCAAGGCCAGCTCTCTCTGTCTCTATCTGTCTGTCTGTCTGTCTGTCTCTGTCTTTCTCTCTCTGTCTTTCCCCTCAAGCTGCCTTTGAGGAATTATCCTGGTTTCTTTCCTTTGGCTCTCCGGGCACAGCACAGCCCCCCCATTGGAGCTGCCCCCTAACCCCAGACAGACAACATCCTCTGTGGGGTGGGGCAGGATGTGGGAGGCCTGGCTCCCCGGTGAGAAAGGAAAACCTCCAGCATAGGTGCCCAGGGATGGCGAGAGGAGGGCAGAAGGGAGGAGAGGAGCCAGGCCATTCATTTCCTGCCCCATGGTCCTCAGGGGGTGATAACAGGAAGGGGTCCAGCTGTCATTTCCTGGATTTCTGGGTCCATTTCCCACCAGCCCAGGGTGTGACTCACCCCATGACGGGGGAGCCCCAGGCTTCCTGACCCTGGGATTCCCCTGTTGCAGGGCCAGACACCTGGCCAGAGAGAAGGAAGTGTCCCTGGTATGCTGATGGGGCTGCTGGATCCCCTACTTTCCTATGGTGTGAGGCATCTTGGAGCTGGGCCAATTCTAGGTCCATGGGCAGGGGGCTGCTGAGCCCTGCCTCGCTCAGTTCTGCCCTGCTGCTGATCTCATTCTTTGCCAATCCTGGGGAAACCTTATGACCTGTCTGGGCACCAAAGTTCCAGCCCCAAAGGGCCCTCTCTGGTAGCTCTGGCTAGTCATTCCCTTGGGCCAGGAACCCGGCAAACCTCCCCAAGACAATGGGGTACCATGAAGAGCCCCAGCCTGGCGAGCACCAGGCTTTCTCTCCCTCTTACCTCTGGCCTTCCATCCACCTTGGCCCTCCATCTCAGGCTCAGCCTCCTGCTCCACCCCAAGGCCCAACTGGGGTCCCCAAATTCCTGCCATTCCAGGTTGCTTAGCCTCTGTCCTGCCTTGGTGCTAGACTCCAGCCTTTCACCAGACCAAGCTCCCAACAGAGCAGTGCTATGACCTTGGGACTAGTATGTTTTCAGTGTGACCAGTCAGACCTAGGAAATTACCAATCAGGGTAAAAAATCTTGTTTTGTGGATCGTCTAGACTTAGGAATGTGATGGAGAAAGTGTTAATCATTATAGATTCACCTTAAAAGTGTGTCTTTTGTACATTTCCTCCCACTTCCAAAGCTGGTTGTTAAACATTTACTAGCTCACTCCTGTTCTCAGACTTCCCTTCCTCTTGGTCCTGCTCTTCTGAGTACAGAAGTCTGACTCCAGCCTGAGACCCAACCACTGATCCCCTCCCTCCCTTTGGCCCCCATCCTAGTCCAGCTCCTGGCTTCTAGCCCCCAGCCTTCCCTCCTGCCAGGGGAAGCCTGGGGCCAGGCTGTGAGGGGTCCTAGGAGATGGGAAGGGACTACCCACAATTTCACTCACAAAAGGACCTCTTAGAGGAGGAAATTCGCTCTACTAGTGGAAGCCAGACTCTCCTCTTAGAGCAGCAGTTCTCAACCTGTGGGTTATGTTCAATTTGTAACAATGAAAATACATCCTGCATATCAGATAGATTCATAACGGTAGCAAAATTACAGTTATGAAGTAGCAACGAAAATAATTTTATGTTTGGGGGTCACCACAACATGAGGAACTGTATTAAAGGGTCGTGGCATTAGGAAGGTTGAGAACCACTGTCTCAGAGAGCTGCCTGGGACACTGAGAGGTGTGACCCTTGCCTAGGGTGGTATTGAGAGGAGAAGCCTCTATCCATTATACCATGCTGCCTCTGAGAGATCAAGACTTCCCCAGCACTAGTTTATAGAAAGGTTATGCCCATTTGTAGATGAGAGAACAGAGATTTCAGGAGAAATATAATAAACAAAGAGCTTCACATACATTGTCTCATTTGAACCTCCCAGCGACACTCTGAGGTAGGTGCTTTGGAAGCCTCCTTTCATAGATGAGGAAACTGAGTCTCAGGAGAGCTGAGCTGCTTGCCAGAGTCACGCAGCCAGGACATGATCCAAGTCCAGAAGGTTTTTACTGTCCCAGGACAGGTGTGATCTGTGTTTGCTCCCTATTCTACATTAAAGGACCCCACAGCAAGATGGAAGAGGGGCCCCAGAGGCCACCCAGACCAATCTCTTCATTTTACAGAAGGGGGAAGCTGAGAGAGACCCTGAGAGGGTCATAACTTGCCCAATACTAGGTTTGGCAGTGTTGGGGTTAGTGGCATAGGTGGGATTCAAACCCAGGTCCTTTGGTTCCAAATATGGGGCTGTACTTTGCCCAGCATGATGCCTGGACCTGGACCAGTGCCTAGGCCTGGTGGGTGAGGGTACTCCTGGCGGTACCTAGAAAGAGGGGCTGTTGAGAGGAAAAGTCTGGGTGGGGCAAAGCCTTGGAGGGTACAGATGCTTAAGTGGAGATAAAGGCCTTTGAAAGACCTGATTATGGGGAAGAACAGAGCTGCACGAGTAAGGGTAGGGGCAGGGGCAGGGGCGATTCTTTATAGGAAGATCCAGATTCTGTCACTGAGTAGCATGCCTTTATCCAAGTCAGGATAAAAATGTAGACAGCTCAGATCCTTGGGGCACTCCACTGGAGACCTCTTGACCAAGTTGATATCAAACCATAAGAACTACTCTGAGTTTGGCAGTTCAATCAGTTTTAAATGCACTTAAATGTCCCTTTACTTTTCTCCTGCTTGACCACGAGGTAGCTAGATGGCACAGTGGCTAGAACCCTGGGCCCCAAGTCAGGAAGACCCAATATGACCAGCTTTGTAAAATGCTTCGTTGGAATCCAGGAGTACGTGTCTACCACACTGTCCAGGTCTATACCTCTAGTAACCCATTTCATCTAAAACTTCAGTCAGTCAGCACCTCCTGTGTGCCAGGTACTACACTGAGTTCTGGGGATACAAAGAAACCCCGCTCCCCCCACACCAGAAGTAAGGGCAGGCAGAGCTTCTTGATGAAGCCACGCTGGCTCTTTGGGAGTCCAGCTTCCTTTTATAGTCGATGACCGCCATTTTGTTAACAAGGTATTCTAGCATTTATGCCAATTTCCCTGCTCAATAGTTTGCAGAATCTGTTCTCTTTCCTTTTTTTTTTTTTTTTAGAAAATCAGGAAACCACCTGTCCTTCCCCATTTCTCCTAATCCGTTATCTCAAATACCAGTGAGAATCATAGAAACAACAGATAACTTCATTAAAGAGAATGCCAACAAGGAGATAACCAAGCAAAGCTTCGGGAGATGCACCAAAACAATCAGTCCTCAGGGAGATGGCGATATCTCTAAGCCCTTTCATTGACAAGAGAGAGAAAGAAGAGATCTGTGAATTAGGCAAACACCAAAAAAACAAACAAAAAACCCTAGAAAACCGACACTTTTAAAAGGTCCGAGTGAGGACCAAATAGACATTCAGAAAATCAAAAGGAGATGAATGAATAACCTAGATAATTCCTCGACAATCACATCTGAGGGCTCTTTCAGTAGTGATGGGGCCAGGGGACTTGAATTCGGCAAAGGCAGGTTCCTCTCTTCCCTTCATCTCCTTATTTCTCCTGGGTATCTTGCAAGCCCTTGTTGGCCATCTTTGTTCTGGCCTTTATATTGCCAAAGTCATTCTCTGTGGGAGAGAAAACAGAAATAAGAGTCCACCACCTCTACCTTCTGTCCTCTAACCATCATGACTGACCGCTAACAAATAGTCTGATTCCTTTTTTGATCGTTCTCTTTTCTTCCCATAGTTTAAAAAAAAACCCCAAAACACACCTTTTTGCTAAGTAGTTTCTCATACATTGGTGAATGGGTCAAGGTACATGCATATAATGGAACAGCTTTGTGCTGTAATTCAATGAGATGATATTTGTGAAGCTTAGCACAGGGCCTGGGGCAGTAAAGTCTTATAAATACGTACAAATATATTTCTATATAAAGGTTTATTTCCTTCCCTTCTTTTCCCTTCCTATCCCTCCGCTTGTAAGAACCAATTAATTTGAAGACTAGAGAAGCATAGGATGAGTTTTATGAACTGATGCAAACCCAGAATGACTCTAAGAATGTCAGTAGAAGGAACAATAAAAAGAAAACCACCCAAACCAGTTGCTAGGAAACTCTAATGCCCAAGTTTGGGTGTGTGTGTCGGCTGGGGGGGGGGGAGATGGATAAAGCCCCTCCCCCACTGGACTACAGGCATACAAGGTCAGAATGTTTCCCCTGTTTTGGTTAGGTTTGTCAACTGGTTTTTCCTCCTTTTTTTTTTTTTTTAATTTTTAGGTATAAGGGATGGCTGGATGGGAGGGGCAGAGGAAGGGCAGTATTGGGAAATATAGGTGATGTAAAAAGAAAAAATGTTAACAAAATTTATTATTTAAAAAATTCCTGCTTTTTGTTGGAAAGGTGGCCCTTCCCTGGGAACTTCAGGAAAACTGGGGCAGGAACAGGAAGGCAAGAAACAAGCATTTCTTAAACACCTATTATGCCCCAGTGACTCTATTAAAGGTGATTTGCAAACATCCCACTTGAACTTCCCGACCCTGGGAAGCAGGGGCACATTATTATCTCTGTTGTGTAGTTGAGGAGATTGAGGTAAACAGCTAGTAAGTGTCTGAGGTTGGACTTGAATTCAGGTCTTTCTGACTCCAGTTACGTGGTTGTATTCACTGGGTTACCTAGTAGGGAGTGGAAGGAAGCCCAGGAAAGAGAGCTCCAGACTGGGCCTTGGGTCTTAAAGGGAGTTAGAAGGCTGAGCTTGTATGGAGGGGGAAAAGTCCAGGCCCTGGCATCTGAAGACCAGGTCCTTCTTCTCTTGCTTCCTTCTCAGCTTCCTCCTCTGTAAAGTGAGGGGGCAGATTGGATGACTTCTGAGAGTTCCAGACCCTGTGATCTCCTCCCTCTCTCCAAGGCCCTGATTGGGGGGCGGGGTACCACACCAGAGCCTTAATTGGGTTCTGGGCTGCCAGTCACTGGGTCTGCAGCCTTTCTCTGACCCTGAAAAGTTGAGGGAGTTCAAATTGTTTCCTCCAGCTTTGTTTTTGTTTTCTTTTTGGAGGGAGGAAGGCAGGGGAATTGGGGTTAAGTGATTTGCCCAAGTTCACATAGCTAGTAAGTGTCTGAGGTCAGATTTGAACTCAGGTCCTGCTGACTCCAGGGCCAGTGCTCTATTCACTGCACCACCTAGCTGCCTCTTCTCCAGCTGTTTCTTCAACCCAACAGAGCCCCTAAAGATGTATAGCCCCTGTAGATGTTTCCCCTGGGGACTGAATAACATCAGTGAAATGTGTGTAAATGGACAGGTAAGTCCAGAGCTGAGAGGAGGGTGGGGGCTCATAGCTAAACACTATCCCCTAACACCTCCTTTCCCCCAGACTGGCTTTGTTCTCTATCCCTTGGAAGACCAGAGAGGGGCCTATTCTGGCTACCCTCACTCAATCCCTGAACTGCAGGGCTCGAGCTTCAAGCAGTCCCCAGTGGGCTGAGCTATAGTTGGGGCACACCAAGCCCTGATCCGGGTGTCAAGAGAACAGGATAGTATACTTGGAAGCGAGAAGACCTGAGTTCAAATCCTACTCAGCCACTTAACTAGTTGTGTGAGCCTGGGCAAGTCACTTCACTACTGTCTGCCTCAGTTTCCTCATCTGTCAAATGAAAGTAATAACAGTAATGACCCCACCTACCTCCCAGGGTTTTTGTAAAGATTCAAACTTTGCATGCCTTAAAGCACTGTGAAATGTTGGCTAGTATCATTCCCATCCTGACTCTGCCTCTTCTGCCTGAGATTTGCTGTGTGACCTTGGACAAGTCCTTTGCCCAACTCTCTGGGCTTCAGGTCCCTCCTTTGGAAAAGAGTTGGGTGGCCAATTGGTCTATGAGGGCCATTCCAGCCCTGACACGGGACAATCACTCTAACAAGAATTTATTCAACACCCCAAAGACCAGGACTGGAGGGTAGTACACTCATCCTTTCAGTGAGATCCTTGAGGAGACCTGGCTGGCATGGAGAGTCTGAGGGCCCAGGAAGAAGTCTGGGAGAGTCCTGCTGGGCTTTGCAGGAGGGCCAGGCCCCATGGGATGGGGGTGGGCAGACTGGGTTCAATTCTGGGCCCCCAGTCTGGGAAGGGTCAGGCTATATCTGCTTCTCTGCAGTGGCTCCTCATCTCTCTATGCTCTGATGCCAGGACAGCCCCTGTGCTGTGCCCTGACACACACCCACTGGTCTCCAGGCTAAACATCTTCATCCCTCCCCCTGACCCTCATCTGGCATGATCTGAGGAGCTGGAAGGGGTGTCAGAACAGATTATCTAGCCCAGCACCCCCATCTTACAGATGAGGAAACTGAGGCCCAGTCACACAGGCACTGCCCTCCTTTCCCAACTCTCCCTCCACTGTCCCAGAGAAGGGCACCAGAATGATGATGGAGCACCGGCAGAGTCTGGGAGTCCTGAGTTTGAATCCTACGAGCTGTATGACTCTTGTCCTCTCTGGGCCTCTGTTTCTTCATCTGTAAAAATAGTGAGTTGTGGCCCGCACACAGTCTGGAAATAAGTGAAGGGAATGGGGGAGCAGACGAGTGGACAGAGTGAGTGCCACCTTCATGTCCTTCCCCATTCCCTGCTAGACCCTTCTCTCTGAGGTGCCCATCCACTTTCACTGGGTGTGTCTCCTATGTCCCTGGGTGTTTGCTGTCTTCCCCATCACATGGCAGACACCTTGAGGACAGGGACCTCATTTTTGCCTCTCTTTGCATCCCTCATGTCCAGAATACAGTGGATGCTTAATAAATGCTTGTTGACTGACTTAAGGATTGTCACATGGAAGTGGCACAGGATGAGCACCAGTCCAAGGTATTTACATACAGGCAAATGCAAGAGAAAAAAGAAAGAATTCTCTGACAATCTGACTGATTCTTCTAATGACTGGAGGCAGGGAGCTCCCTCCCAGTAGTAAGGTGAGTTCTAGGAAGGATTCACGTTCAGGCTGGGGTTGGCCTAAGTGACTCAGGCCTCTTCCAGTGGCTGGACAGTGGAGGGGAGGGTGACATTGGGAACCTCGGAAGCTGTGGGAGGGGTTGGCCTCTGGAGGCTCCTCACCTGACTTACCAACATGGCGAAGGCTATCGTGGGCAGCTTGGGAGGGCTCTGCGGAATGAATCGAGGGGACAATTTACATTCCAGTCTCTTGGCTTTTCCTCTTCAATCTATCAAACATAACCCTTCCTTCCTTCCTTCCTTCCTTCCTTCCTTCCTTCCTTCCTTTCTCCCTCCCTTCCTCCCTCCCTCTCTCACTCTCTCCTTCCTTCCTTCCTT